>JTDE01000576.1:106556-147815 GCA_014338405.1 Paragonimus skrjabini miyazakii
CTGTTCACTTTATTGGTTTATGCTCCGGCTGATTGAAGTGATATCGATGCCAAGAACGTCTTTTCTTCGAATTTGGCCTCACTCCTCTGGTCGACACACGGTTCTGATATACTCACTTTGACCGGAGATATAACAGCCCAGATCGGCCGACTTGGTGAGACCGAGTCTCGTTTAGGTGGCAGGTTTGGAACAGTAACACACCGCCCAGTTAATGGCGGGCGGCTGTTACAAGTGTGCGCTGAGCATAAACCATAAGCGCTAATTTTAGGCATCGTGCTTGTCATTGTTGTATCTGGCGCCCTCCTTCTCCGAACCAAGCCTGATCTCAGATAGACCACACTGGCTGTTACTTATAAGCGGTACAGCTCAATTCAAGACTGTCATTCATTTTGGTGATAACGCATTGGTACGTTGCCATTTTGTTCTTACTTTTGCTGGGCGACGATCTCACCGACAGCAAGGACTAAATGTTGAGAAGCTGTGTGTGCCATCGGTGGATTATAAGTGTCAAACTAACCTAGAAAGCGGGCTTAACAGCCGCGTCCCCAAACCTAGTGCGGTTTATGGTAAACTTGGACACAACTGGAGACTGAAAGACATGTCTCTGAGATTTAAAGACCAAGTATATAAGGCATTTGTGAGGACTGCATGGTTTTACAGATGCTAAACATGACTGTTCAAAGCAAAAGGCGTGAACTACCTTCAGGTATTCGACCATTGATGTCTGCGTTCGATCGCTCGCGTCGGGTAGTACCAGTGGGTAAGCATCGGAGAAGTCATAACGTGGGTACTTATAAGTGATTGTAAAACGAGTTATTTTGTTCAACCTTTACATCTGCAAATAATTAGATGACCAGGCCAAGTATTGAGGGTGCCAGCTATTCATCTGCCACATTGAGCATTATTTGTCAACGCTGCAACAGACTAGCTTAAGGCGCGAGGTGGCCAGATGATGACCTGGTGTAGACAAATGAAGCCGTTCATGAAGGGGTTCGCCAATGTAGGTCGGGTTCGTCTCCTGGGCTGGGGACCTCGCGACTCACATAATCGGTGAGTGGAGACGTCAGATGAGATGGCAGCCAATTGGCATGAGTGGTGTGAATGTCATCGTTGTTTATTCGAATAACCGGTCAGTGGCAGCTCTTCGAAAGTTGTATTGCTGATGATGCCCTACTTCTATTTATAGATTAACTGTTCTTTTTGTAAGATGTAAACTCCTTGATGCTGAATGATTTAGTATAGACGTAACTATTTTCACTAGTCAAGCTTCTTCCTCTCCACTGTTTCTTCTTCTCTGTTCCTTCACAGGTTTTTTTCTTCTCTTCATGGTTATTTGGCAGTTAAGCATCAGTGAGAATCATTGATTAATTGCTATTTATGAAGATGATGATGAATGTACCAACAAATCAATTAAGCACAGTGCCGTCAACCGATGTGTGTTGGACTCGTACTGATACAGCAGAACTGGATTGGAAAACATAGTGTACGGCGAAATGTAACTATTAAGCAGAAGATTAAAAAATAGCACAAATAATAGGCTTATGTAAAGTAGATTACTCCTGTGGTGACAATTTAACTGTTATCTGATTTTGGACAATAAAAAGTGGTCTCTCATAGTTTATGGCCAGCAGCCCAGAAAAAGCTTGGGAGGATATATTATACAACAATGGTGGCTTTATTCGAATGTATACGCAACCAGACCTTTCAGGCTCTCTTTCTAAACAGAAATTTCTTGCTCGCATTCGAAGTAGGACGAGTGAGTTTTATTTAGTCGAAACACGGTGTGATTTAAATAATAAATCTTTGAAATCAAAAAGGGGTTTATGTGCGTGTTAACAAATGCCCCTAACTTAGCTCGACCTGCGTACTCGAATCGCGCAATAAGATGTTGGAATTATTTATGCAAGTTTCATTATTTCCCCCAACAGATTCATTTCCTTTAAATTATGCTTCTATCAAAGAGCGACATGCATTCTTTTGAAGTATACTTCATCACTGTTGTTCTGCTCATTCTCCTCCCTGCCACACTCCCAGAATATATTAAACTGAGCAAATACTGGAGAAGAGTAACCTCCGCGTCTAAAAAAGAGTGAGTGAGTCCAGGAATGCAAAAATAGCTGCGGAAAAGCCAGAAGCACGAAATAAAACCTGATTCTTACGCTTTTTTGTCTCAGGGACTAATAAAAGTGATATTAAAATACACATACACACAAACGCATCCACAAACAACCACAGAAATATTACACAGAATACAATGGTCCGTAATTTAGATTCGGTTCTCGTGTCCAAACCCGTTCATCCGGCGTCTCCGGCCAAAACAGCTACAATGATGACACTTCGCCTAGCCAGTTGAACTGCAGGAGGTGTGATTTACTTACGAAGTCAAACCAGCTTAGTTTATCTGGTATGGTGAATTTTGATTATGCGGAAAATCTGATCTATAAACAAAACCGATTAGTAGGTTAATTCAATTTGGTGTATGACGAATCTGTATGTTTACCCGAAACGTTTCATCACAATCGTTCTGACAATAAAGTAACTCTTAATGGATACTACGTTTGCACACTATTGCAGTAAGTCCCGAAGGTTGCAACTGAATGATAAATGTTTGAAATCCTGTACTATAGACGTGATTACACCGACAACCGCTCGATCGTGAGACTGCATTGTAACATGCTGCGTCAAGTGAATTGACCTGTAGGCCACCAGTGCGCTAAGCTCGTGACTTAGGCAACGGATTCATAGCTGACATGGTCACATAGAAACGGTCGCCCTGGTTGTTGAGCCCTGGGCTAGCATGTTAGCCCAGCTCGTTATGGCAATTCGAGTGTTAAGAGGCCATACGGTAGGTTGACAATTCAAGCTATGCGACGGCTAAATTACGTAAACGCCAATGTAATCAACAAAGCGCACATCCACTTGGGAACAACACTGGTGGTGCACCCAAACCTGACAACAGAACAGTGAGTGCAATCTAGCCATTATTTCGTGTTACTCCAAAGTGGTACTGAATGAACAGCAAAATAAATCAACCGCGAAATGGTGGAATTATCAACAGGTAGACGACTAACCGTTGAGTGTGAAAAGCATTTTCATGATTTTTTCAAAAATGATTTGAGGAACACAACTAACTATGAACCACATTAGAACTTTCGATATTTAATGAAGTGACATGCTTCGGAAAGTGTTTAAAAAATTTGTTACGGCGCTGTTGCATATTAAAGACTTTCGTGAATAGAATTTTAAGAGAATATGATTTAAAGAACTACAGCTTCAGCTACCTGCTTATGATGACTGCAATCACCGTTATCATTTGCGCTGGTCAAAATAGGCCATGCTTATTGACAGTTTAATGTTTCGCTTGAAGACGATTATGTGGGAACCACCTTTTTAAGCCGCTGTGAAGTTCAAACCATTAAGCATCTGTTCACGCCAATTTAGCATCAAGGGTATGGCATGAACTCACTTTATCGAAGTGAGCTGAGACGAAAAATTACATTGTACAAACGAAGGGTCCAGATGATAAGTTGCTCGCATCATTTGAAGTTCAAATTCGTCCGCGTTTTATAAATGCACATATATGTATATGTTGTAGTGTAATGTATTATTTTAGTGGGGTGGTACATTGTAAGAAAAGCCACCATAAAACATGAGTTATTTATGCCACAAGCGGAATGTATGAAATCAGCATGTCTTACATACATGCCTCTGAAATCACTTCCTCAGGTGTTTTAAAACTATCGTTAACTACTTAAACGGATTAGAGTAAGGTGAGTTGATCATATCAGGAAGTGTGATACATAGGCAGAACAACAACGTTTTATGTAGTGCTCGCAATATGTGTGTGTGTGTTGATGTCCGTCCGTCTCATTCTCACAAGGGATGCTTTTGATGGATGAGTCTGCCTCAGAGATCATAGGTTAATTTTAACTAGGCGCAGATAATTGAAATAGTTCAGTACCAACAATAATAACAATGATAGCAACAGTTTAATAATAAAATCGATGTGTTGAACAGTCTTTGATTACATCATGCTGACTGATTGTAACTAACCTGAAGTGAAAACATTAGAAATTGCCTTGTTTGCCATGTGTTTAGCCTTTTGCTTAGACCGAGCGTCTCCACAATATTTATGCAAATCAAAACCCTTTTCATATTGGGAGAACCTAATAAGTTTGTCAAGTTCAACGTGCAACTGGCCGAAGCAAACGTGACTGTCGTGTTTCTGGAACAAGTTTTTAGAAACCTCGGAATTTCTGAAGCAGTACTTGGTCATTCGTAGAAAAAATTACATTAATATTATTGGGATCTCACTAAAACTTCTACCGCTAAACGGAAAGAATAAATGATTTACACACAGATTACCTCCGTGTTGATAGTAACAGAATTAACGCCCAGAGAAACAAGTGGATTCGAGAGTTACTTTCAGCAGATGGTTGAGGAAAAACGAGAGATGAAAGTAACGTGATTACGAAATCAATTTGACCCAATTGGACCTGAAGAGGAGTTTCCGAGAAATCCAGAGCGATATATGTGTAAGTTTTCCAACCTATCATCGTGCAAAGTGTTATCGTTAGAACCGAACTTTTGTTATCTTCAAGGTCGATTTAATTAATTGAATCTAGAAAGAGTTTGCACCTTAGGAACAGCCAAATAGGTGTTGAGTCATGTCAACGATTTTCTAGGAAAGAATGGCCATCATGAACAATGTATTACGAAGAACGTGGAAGAAGGAGCACCATGTCTTTACGCTGCCATGGCTAGGTGAAAGTCTATTCCTGTTAATCCGTTCAGTCAACAGTTTTCGGTAGTCGATGTTCTTAGTTGTAGACTCTTTAGTACATTACGGAAAACCCTTGTCTTATCTAGGACATAAATAGACTGACTAACGGGTATACTGAGGTCGAGCGATAGCACTGTACTACTCACACTACTACGCAGTAGCCAGGCAGGAATATGTACATGATTGTTTAATTAACGGGAGAACAATACAAGAAGAAACATTGAAGTGTACTTTAGCAGGAAATAGCGTTTCCATACATGAACTCTGTATTGGCAACCGTAGCAACCATGACGTCCGTGGACCACTGTCGTACGCAAGTATGTGTTGTTGTTTGTTGTGGTGTTGAAGCTTATATCCTCATATTGATTTTCTGAATGACATGGAGAACAAGGTACCTGCTTAGCTACAAAATTTACTTGTTTATTCTCTCTCCTGTTTTATACCGGATTGTACTTGGCGTTCTATGTAAATGACGTTTACCGATCACAGCTCGACCACAACCGCTAGTGTATGAGCCTACAGGTTCTCTAGCGAGATTGTTCTACTCCAAAATAACTGCAGTATCATTTCAAAAGACTAGCATTTTACGATACCGTTCGTTCCTAGTAGTGCACACGCATAGTGTTTATGCAGGTTATGATTATCATAGGTTTTTCTGTTTTATTGAGATTATCTGTTCAACATTCAGTGGATGGGAGAATCCACTAACAATTATCAAGTTACGACGCCTAACGTGTTGATTATTAAACCATTCGAAATCCGCCTCGATTGAATATAACAAGTGAGCCGAAATGTTAAATTTACTGAGAGCAAACGTTGTTCATGAATGTACGAATGTCATTTGTGAGTAGCGGATGTGCTTAAGCCTTGACCGGAGCGAAACCCGGACATAAGTAGGTTTTTTCAAAAATGTGCCCTATGCGCTAAAACAGTCAGTTGAATGACCAATGAAATGTAGTGGCAGAGCTGCGCTTTATGGTACGCAAATCAGATACGATCTAGACCGGATATTACAGCCTCTCGATGATGTAATGCCGTACCAGTACAAAAGAGGCTGTCCAGCAGGAAAGGTTTATTGAAATATTCCTGTTTTTTCACGTTGGTATGATGTGAATATGTAGATAACAACCAGCGTGATGAGAATGAGAACGTCTGTTTAAGCATTGGACACTAAAAAATGAACCTGTCAGTGAGTAGATAAGCATTATTTATGCATAGAGTGATTGTGTGTGTTTATGTGTGTTCATGGTATACCGTCAGAGAAGAGCTAACGAGTAATTTAGGAGCAAGTAAATTGTCAGTTGCCTCTATTTTTCGTTTATATCAACCAAAAACCACCTTCCATTGATAAATCACCTGCTCCTCTTTTTAAAAGCTGTATCATAATGGCTTTCGATTTTTTATTCTTTTCAGCTTTGTTTGCTGAACGTTTTATTTTACTTTCAGTATACATCTCAATTTCTGTTTTTTTTTCTCTCATCGTACACGGAGTGTACTAATGTGTACTCGTATACCGAGCTACCGCCTGATTATATTTCCTACGTCTTTCCTTCTGTACGAGATCTTACTATTAAACTCTGTTTTCTTTCATTTCCGACGGATAAATTTAAAGCTTTCCTGCTAACCTACCTACAAATTAACCAGAATTAGCCCACTGAATACAAAGGCCTTCATTCGCATGCATTCTGGCCTTATCCCATTGACTTTACACGGGTTATGTGGTATGTGAGTGAAACCACAATTCACGCAGCGTGAGTCATTTTTGTTGAATATTAAGCGCAGATGTCTTATGGCTTTGGTCATGAAGACAGCCTAATTCGAAATGAATTTCTCCGAGAGTATGTGATAACTTAACGATGTTAAACAAGAAACGTTTTACCCGTGATTCCTGTTAACCTCAATCAGAATGAAGCAACGTGTTAAACACAGTTTGTTTTTCTGACAGTGTTTGACCAAAATGTAATACCAAACACGTGCCGGAGGTATCTTATTTGTATGGTATCAATGTGCATTCGTTTTTCAGTGGTATCAACTGTTCACCTGTGCCCCCAAAATCCCAGGCCTGTAATTATTTCTGCGGTTAGATCTCCCGAACCCCACCCATCTCTCAATCAGGTCAGCGATATCACCAAGCTGGATGCAAAGTTAAGAGATTGTTTTCCACAGGTTTTTGCTGTCCCTAATGGTGATGACCAGTGAGGGTCAGATGCAGTTGTACGGTAAACAGCGGTTTGGAAATCACGTGAATTTTTCGAAGCCATTCTGACAAGGATTGATCGATAGACTTAGTATAATGTACACCGTAAATCCCTTTTTTTCAAAATTTTGGTCGTGATAAAATGACCGCTCCGGGTTGATTTGTGTAACTATGTAGTCATGTTGTTCCGTTAGTCTAGATACTTTAAAAAACGCGAGCGAGTGTCGGAGGGCCCTATAAATAAAACCGTTAGAGCGTTGTAACGCAGCTTGTTGAAAGCGGCGGGTTTGGATGCTGAGGATAATGAAATTCTACGCTTATTAGTCAGCTGGAAAATCTGATGTTCCTAATGCCTTCACACATTGATCAGCTCTTTATCATGCTTCGCGTACACTTTCCCGCTTTTGTACTCACCCACTAGAACACAGGACTCACGTGATATTTGTGTACAATCTTACGATGAAGATTTGGACTAATAATTGTGTGCGTGACTTTATGCATCCGGGTGCATCTAGTACAATTCGGTGGGTATTCACACAATGGTTCTGTGAGCTACTAGAAAACTTTTGCTTACAGCCATACCTTACTCCTTCCTGAATAGTTTCATTAAGACTGAGTTTTTCTTATTTATCTTCATGTCCCAAACAATGTCTCAGTCATCTCAAATGATACGTGGTTGGTAGCGGACGTTAACATTTTTCACCTTTTTCTGAATAAGCTATCATTTCCATCACCACATTTGGTTCACTATAACTTGTAATATCTATCCTATGCCGTTTTCATATCCAGTAAGATATTTTCACTTGTAGTTAAGAAATCATCTTTCGCTTGCATTAAAATTGGTTTTATGGAGATTGAACACCACCCCCAATTGAGCGTATCTGTCGCATTCTCATAAACTTTCCAGTCGGCTCCTTTCGATAAGAGGCGCTAGACTCGAGTTTCGCTCTCATTAGAGCTCGTTAGTAGCGCATATTCTTGCAGCTGCCGGGACTAGAACTCCGACCACGCTTTCATAAGGCAACCGTGTTTACCACTGCGTCATTGACCTCACATTAGGCGCGACTGAATTATCTCACGTGAACGCTCAACCACTTTCGCTTGTGAGTAATGGTCAGGTTGCCCGATTGCCTCGAAAGCAGACAATTGTGGGTAATGTTCATTCTATATGAAAACCGAGGTCTCCTAGTACTCATCGGTAATTAAAACTAATTTATCGAGGTCATTCACACGGTATCTTATCTATGATTAGTTGAACAAGTCATCCTAAACACCGTGTCCGGATGAACTCTGAAAACCAAGTTAAAGTCAAACTTTGAGTATCGAAAGGGTATTTAGACTATAAACAGAGCGTTTTGTACTATCCGTTGGCATTAGTTTATTACGAGTGATGTGAAAACTAACGGATAGAGAGGTGGAAGCCTGGAGGTCTGGCGATACTCACTACGTCAGTGTTAGCGAGCAACATTTCCTCCGTGCAGAACCGCCTTCTTCCTGGAGAATACGATTTCGCTCAATCAGAATAGGCAGAAATGCCGAGATTCACCTAGAGGTAGCCTTCGCCATATTTTAACCTGCTCGACTGACTCAGTAACGTTGCTTGACATACTTATTTTAATCATTTCATAAATTGTCAGTCACTTGGTTCTAGCGGCATCACCATGAAATGACCAAGCTGAAGACTGACATAGACATGCACACTGAAGGTTGCTACGCACCTGATACTGACAGCCTACTTCGTTAGCGTCTTCTACTCTACTCTACTTTGAAATTACTGCGAAGATATCGTGTTGCCATGAATCGCTACCAAGTTATTTTCGTAAGGTCTATCGTTGTCATCTTCAGTACGCCAAAGAACTTATCAAAATCAGTCCAACGGCAGTAACTGAAGCCATCCACAGTTTGTTGCGTAATCCCGCGTTAAGTGACCAATGGAAGTTCATCTAAGCAACGCTTTGGTTCGAAACCAGCTCATCGCTATTGGTGGTGACACAACTGATAGGCTTCGCTTCTGAAATCCATCGCAGTAGTATGGAACAGCATCTAATCGGCAACCGGTTGACATAGAGCCAACCAACCAACACAACATATTAACTGTCATAGTCTTTTATGTCCATATAGCTGGCATCTGTTTTCTACTGTACATATCTGCAAAGACCTGATAAAAAAAGCCCGAATATACGTTTGCCAATCCAATTCTAGAGAAATGAGCTAAAGTTCATCCGGAAAATCATTTAAGCGCTTGGAGTCAGCTCCCAACAGATCAAAGTCCATACCTCAATCATCCTTAATACGATCACTATTTTTATAATGATATCTGGATTATATGTTACGACATTGACCGTACTGCTATTATTCGCTGACAACCTGAACATGTATTGTCACCACAATGCACGTTTTGTTTTGACCAAATAGTCATATTTCACTCTACATTTTTATTGAAATTAGTGATTTGGCTTATTCATAAACATGCTGGTGCTTTAGTGCAAACATAACAATATTTCACGACGCCGACAAATGCCTCAACATACATATCATGTCACTTGTCCATCGAAAGTTATAGGAAACTTTATGTGAAAGGTCTATACAATCACAGCGTTTGTCTAGTAGGCAAGATGTTGGACATGCTCTGACTACCTGTTATCAAGTTAGAAAAAATCTGATTGTGAAAAATATGAGAATCTACTAAACGGTAACTAGTAACAGGAACAGCTAACCCCCAGACTTCAAGGGCTGCACTAGTCGAGCAACGAAGCCCATACGAAAACGTTTTAGGCCTGTGGATGGTTTAACTTCAGGTCAAACTCAGATGTTTTTGGCTAAATCTCCTCGGAACGGGCAGATCTGCTGAATATCTATCAGCACTACTAGCGATAATTGTGTGGTTCTTTTAATATTTGGTAGAATTTCAAAAATATTAAAGAATAAGTCATTGTTATATTGCTTCCAACACTTTTTGCACATAAGTAACTAGAGAATGCATCCTTCAATGAGGTCGGGTATACAACCATTGTTTGTTCACACTACCGTGATTTATGTTCTTTCATTTTCAAGTTTTATATACTGATTTCTTAAAATATTTGCATTAGCAGCAAAGTTAAACATCGCCCTAAGCCAGAAATGATTCATTTATGTGTACATAACCTTCACCATTGTAGATACTGACATCATGAGAAACTGCAATTCATTGATGTCAAAGGGGGATAGAAAACATCCGAAAGAAGGAGATAACGGATATCAGTGTTTCGGTGAATTTGAGAGTTCTGCCCAAAGTGGTGATCCAAGATAGATACTAGACGCAGGTGATAGTCTGTTGTTGATAATAATCAAATAATCTTCCTATTTGTAGATCTAAGAGGTTGTCACACGCGTATGATATTCACCTAATATTAATTGGTCATTACATAACCGAATAAGAAAGGTTTGTGTTTAGTTAGATCCATAGTATCAGCGAGTTTTATCACACATGTATGTGCGCAAGTTTATTAACAGGTTTGGCTTACTAGCTCCTGTTAGATTTAGCTGGACGTAATTCACCACTGTATCCTAGTTTGCATTGTCTTGGACTTAATGACATTCTTCTGAGGTGAATTCTGTACGCACCGATTTCACCATGATTTTGACGACGATATGTACGCAAATGATGGTCCTCGTACTCTGGGTTTAGTGGAAGGGAGTCCGGTCTCTATTACAGCATGTAAGTTCATCATCACCGGATGGTAAATATCAGCCACACCAGTGCAGTATTATATATCGGCGAATTAGCAGAACATCATTCCTGTGTGGCCGCAGCTTTCATGTTCAAAAATCCTAATATATACGAGGCAGTGAGTATGCTTCATTCGAAAATTAAGCTCTTCCTAGAACTGCATATAAATCCAGATATTGGAGTTGTTCACTTTTTTCCCCACCAAACAGTTCTATCTCCGTTGTGTGCCGTCAATGTTCAGTTACCGGCATTCCTCTAGCAGCGATCTTATCAAAACCTATTCGATAAGTTTCACAGATTCATGTTCTCATAAGTCGCTTGAACCTCCTCAAGACTAGGTTTAGATAGGAGGCAATGGTATTAAACAATGTTTGATATTTTCAAGCTACGGAAGGTTATTTAACCGTGAGTATACTGTTCAGACACAATTATCCGAATGTGATACGCCATAAAATGCAGCCTGCAAAGTGAGAACAGATCCAATGTCAACCAGTCTCATCAATCTTTCTTTCGTATTCCGCTTTTAGTTGGCTTGTTCTCAGAGATATACCTAGTGACTGGTCTGTCTCACAGGAGGCCGCTAGCCAGTAGAACCCAGCGTCCAAGTTACGTTTTCGACTAAGATTAATGAAAGGGCTGTTGTTTTATTTATTCTCAGAGAATAGCTTTATTTTGGACAATGAAACACGTAACCATAACGGAAAGAGTAATGATAGGCAAACAGTTGGTGTGTTTACGACAATCATTCACAGAGGCAACGTTGTGAAGGCAAAACTGGTAGTTCATCATTTTTATGCTGCTGGTCGCTTACTGTTAATAAAATATAATTATCTACATCTCGTGGCATAAGAAAAATCACTAAACGGACCGACAGGAGTACGGAGTTGAAGCTCACAACTAATGTAACCTGATGGAATAAGGTATTGCCTTCAGTACATAAAATGGGTTATGACCATTTAATAAGTAAAGCTTCAGCAACCGTCAAGACTGTTTGATCGATGTTACGTAGCAAGTATTATCAGGCAGGATATCTTCATTGCCTTATCATCTCTGTGTTAGCGTGTGAGAAACCTGAGTCTGAAGTTACTTTTTTGAAGTCAGGGTGAAATGTTTGACAAATGAAATTGAAAGATGCAGCGAAATGTGAGTGGAGTTCAGGTTACACTGCAGCTGCCGGCTACCTATCACCCACGGCATGCTTCGTGCTAACTGAAGCATTTAGCCCAGGTTCCACAAGTCCAAATTGTCTTCGGCAAAGTGAAAGTATCCTTCCTAAACCGTCAACAGAAGCATATATACTTACAGTCTATACAGCTTTAGGGACGTCAGTTTGCGAACAAACAGGACACTTGTAAAGAATGTATTACATCCACTACTCCGCTCAGTTTGATCACCACTCACATGTACCAACATTTTATTCTAGTTCGTAATCACCTAACCAAAATATATGATACGAATGTTCTGTGTCGACCCAAACTGGATGACCTCAATCTGGACAACATTTATCAGCAATGTGTCCACGCCGACTTTGATTACGCAACGAATTGCCATCGTCATGGATAAAATGGCCAACTAAGATTTTTTGATAGAAAGTGGAACGACACGGCTCAGTGGTGAGGCTATAAAACAACGCCAATTTTTTAAAGGCATGACTAAAAGACGTCACGTCAGAAACCACACATGGCGCGATAAACCTAAAAACACTCCATGACGTGCTTCGCATTCTACGGAAAAATTGTAACGTTTTGATTAGTCATTGAGTAATTTCTAAATCTACTTCGTTAACGAATGCAGCTTTTTACTATCCTTTGGTAAAAACGCTGTCTCGATGGCACAATCCTTTAGGGAAATACCATATTTTTACATTGTCCATTTGCACTCACGAAATCTGTTGGTTCCCAATCAAACATTGTTTTTCGAGCCCTGGAACGGCTACAGGGATGTATGTGAACAGCCAGGTGTTATCGATCGTGGACCGCGATAGCTAGAACACTGGGTAGATGGTTCCGAGCGGCCTTACTGAAAATGAGCGACTGCTCCTATTATATCCACAGTCAGTTAGTCTGTGGTTTTGGCGGTATATCTTCCCTGTTCGTCCACCCGACTCTGTTAGAGAGCGTGCCCGTTGAGTGGGCCTTTTGGCCTGGACTGTGGATTTTGTTGCCGGACCGATAGTTCTCGGACGTATCGTATGTCTGGTTGAATTGGCACCCGTGAAACATTATTGTTGACCGTTGGGTTTTTAGCTTGTTTAGACCAGCTAGCCATTACTACCACGCTTTCTACAGACTCCTGCTACAAGTGTTCGTGTAGACGTCAGCCAGTAATATCACTTGAATTGCATACAAATTCAATCGACTCATGCACTGAAACGTTTATAGCCAGGGAGTGATCCGTCTACGAATGTTCCACTTCACGATGTGATTGAAGTTGTGTGCAGTCTGATTGGGTATGACATAAAATCTCAAGGATCTACTGAAACTGTGTATGTTAGTATGCACGGAGAACGCCAGTTTGTTTTCATAATATAAGTGTTATCGACACACAGACAAAGTCGCCACAAAGGGTCCGCTGGGAACGGTGCTTGCTAATTTTTCATTATGATGATAGAAAGCTGAATTAGTAGAGACATTTCGACGCTACCGTTGTGTAAACGTTATGTGGATGCCAGTCATATCTTTGCGCAATCTCTGCAAACGACAAATGAAATGCAATACGGTTGAACTCCTGTCGTGTTAACTTTGCAGTCACTTGTGAATTAGTAAAAAACGTGTGCTTACCGTTTTTGACACCTTCCCCAGTGGCAAGGGTGATAAATCACCCAAAATGTTCATGTATCAAAAGCCAACTTGGACTGGTCAGCAGACTCGTTTTACAAAGTTTACATTAGTGATGTACAAGTGAGCATTCGTCAATGCATTGTGTCCGAGTGCCAGAACTACTTTGTTCATTAGGATGCTTAGCCAACCAACTTCGATTGCTTATAGACATGTTGCAAAATATTGGATATCTGTTAAGATATATAAATCGACACAACAATGTACAGCAGTAGACAAAGTTTCCTCAGTTGAGAGGAACAATTTTAATACTATGCTACCATTCAAAGTTGACATTTCACTTCATCACGTCGATTAAGTTAGCCTACAATGCGGCTGAAATCGGAGTGGTCGATCGAATTCGCAAGCTCCTGTTACCTTCATTAAAGGGAGAGCAACCTATTAGTTCCAAATTACGATGTATTCATCAGTTTGTGTGTAACTGAGGCGAAAGTTACATCGGCAGAACCGATAGGTGTTCGAACCATAGGATAAAGGGACACTTGCCAAAATGGGTTCAGATAGTGACCGCGCAGTTTACATGATTTGTCCCGCAATCAGGCAAGCTTCCGGCTTCACTTATCGCCAAACACATGTTGGCCACCGATCAGTGGACTAATCTCCAATTGACACTCAGGATTGTAATATACCACACTAATCCGCGTTTCCTGCTTTTTGCTGAGGTGGTTGCGATTAGCTGTCACAAGCCGGCATTATGCTTACAAAAACAAATGTATGTAGGCCTTACGGCCCCATGTACCTAATAGTTTTAGGCTACTGTTCTCCATTCCAGGTGTTGTTTTATTTCTTCACCCCACCCCACTAGTGTTATGTAACATTGAGAAGGTAATAGGAAATTTTAGCACCCACTGGTGTCTGTATTCTTATTGCTATATTCACATTTTTATGGACAAAATCAACTGTTGCAAATATATTTATATTTGTCGACGGATGTGGAATATACAGACGAGCTGTTCATCAAGCTCATTTGAAACAGATCATTGTACTGCAGTTTCAGATACATACGTATGGTCGTTCGTTCCTCATGCGTGAGGGCACAACATATTGTATGCCATTCTACTTAGATCCCGCGACCCAAATCTCATACCTTAGAAGTTATCCATAATCATTTATCTTTAATGCTTAGGTTGCCTAATTCTTAAAAATTTAGACATTATACTGATACTTCCAATCAGAAACTCCATTATCAGGGCCTGATGGTCAAGCTGAAGTTAGTGGTCTCAGTGTAAAATCTTCAAACAATGATGAGTGATCTAAACTTAAAATTATCACAAGCTGAGCACCACTCACCGTTGGTTGCGTTTTTGACAAACGATTGAGTTTAGATCTGGACTAAACGTTGGCCAGACCAACAACTGCTTTGCAAACAGAAACTACATTTTCCTAATATAGAACACATGCATGGGTAAACTGTGGTGCTGGAAAATGAACTTTGTTGACACATGTTGTTTGATAAGTAGCATTACAGTTTATTGCTCTAATGATTGGCATTCGTTCGTCATCAAGTATAATCAGGTTGTTCACGCCCACAACTGTGAGTTTACCCAACAGGATTGCTGATCTCTAATTACTCATTGGGTTTCTTAGGAAAACACATTAATTTTGAGAACTCTATCGATCAATGTCACCCAGAGTAACATTTGTATCATAAGTATCTGATGGAATTTCTACAGGACGTCTAGTGTACGCAAGTTTTTTTTAATTTTTATTGAACTCGTTGGTACATTAGCCTCAGCTCGACATACTTGATGACTGTCTCACGTAGCTAGACTGAATAATCCTCGTCTTCCACTTTAATTCTTCATGAAGACGGATCGCAGATACCTAATCACTTACATTCCACACAAAATCTTCATCATGATGACACCAAGGGATCCTCGATTCACTTGCCATTGTGAACCATTTGGTCACAATACAATACTACGTATAACACCTGGTTTATCAACAAATTCTTAATTTCATGCGCAGCTGAGTCAGAGAGGATAAACATTTCAGGCAACTGGATAAAAGTCCCATGCTTCTTAAGTGTCACAGAAATGTGCCGAGGGTCATCGAAAACCTACCCGGTTCTTCTAATGTATATCCAAACGCAAGTAGCTTCCAGTCTATTGTCTTCAGTTGGCACGTCCTATCTCTGTAAACGTCTTTCGGGCCGCCCACTTCTAAGATAAAGTTTTTGACTGTCACGCTCTTCTAAACGTATCGGTACAGAAGGTACGATTTTAATCTTAACACACAATGCTTTTTTTCACCGTAGATTCTTTCCTGCACTGCCTGTGACAACGACTTGTCCAAGTTGATTGTATCTTGTCATCATGATAAATGCACACAATCAGAGATGCATCAAAATGTAAACAAGCCGTATTCTTGTTAAACAGAAGTTTAGAAAATGTCTTGATTCACATCTGTCAGCAGTAGAATAAATATTTCAAGAATGTCTGTTTGGCATTTCTACCATTCTTGTTGCTTGTATTCATTTACACCTCTCTCATACATTGAAGTGGTTTTGTGAATAATGTAGACTTCCCGATAATTTCAAAAGACCCTGGGCAAGAAAATGGCTAAGGTGTGATTCATCCATGAAAATCATCCACTAGAAGTGACCATCTGCGAGGTCTTGTATGTTTGAATAACAAGTTCAGTTTAGTCAGTTTATAATACAACCTCTTATAATGGCTTTCTGAAGCAACTTGTCAATATATATGTGGTCTTTGTTTAATAACAAATGAAGAACCAGTATACAGTTTGTGATGAATGAGTTTGGGTTCCAATAGTTAGTCTGTCCATTCTGTTACTAACGCCACAGGCCATTTCAAATCTCACTGCTGGCTTTTGTCAGTGGGTACACCCGAATGGTGGATTCCTACTTGGAATAACTCGATCATCAGCAACAAAGTAAACGTTTTTTCATTACTGAAGTAAATTTTCATTACGATTTATGCGCCACCAGCTATTGTTTTAATCGCGTTAGTTTTAACGCGCATTCCAATTATCCACTCTAACTTATGAAGGAGCGCATAGCATACGTTCAACAGTTTATTATATTGTACGCCCCTGCTGAGTTTACTGCAGTTTGTTTTTCACATTAATTTGTACGTCATCATCATATTGCGTCTACCCATTAGTTAATCCGTCTCCACAAAGTTCACACTAAATAACTCCACTTTTTTACTAGCAAGACTTTAGATCTGTGAACACCGTCAATGATTTTTAAACTGGGAGAACTAATTACCTTTCCCGGTGCAATTTTATTTCTTAGTGGTAGCAAACGAACCGATTTTCTTATTGATTTTTTTGTTTACTGACATAATTGCGCGACAAACGATGACAATACTTAGTAAGCTCAAGGTCATTCTGTATTAAAAACAGACTATTAGCATTCGGTTGGTAACGTCTAATTATAAAACTTTATAACTCGTTTAGTGAACGTGTTGTTATATATTCTGAAACCATTTTGTGTTAACGTTGCACTTGGTGTGCATGTTTGTGGTTAACACAAACATTGAGATTAAAATCACCCATTTACAAGCGTGCTGCTGGTAAGTAGCAGAAAATTCTGACCAGAATCAATCGAAAACCACTCACAGTTGTCTACAGCCTTTGTGGTTTCAGCTAGTCACTTTTGAAACCAACCACTCTACTATAGTTTCGATCTTGTTAGCTTTTGTCAGTGGAGTATATCCTCGTCGCGATGAGGAAATGAACTGCAGCTACATTTTATGAGGCAATCATGTCGACCACTGCACTGTTGTCTTTAAGGTAGGTACGACTGAGTTATACTGTGCGCATGTTTGGCTGAATTTCTTGTGAGTGATACTCAGATTATCTGAGCTTCTAGGTAGAAGACATGGTAGCTGTTTTGTTGACTTCGATACATGTTCACGTGTTTGGGACTTCTGCATAAACCGATTTAGCATATAGTATTGAAGCTGTTGAGCGATAGTACGGTGATAGTCTTTCAACACTCATAATTTACCGAAGTTCCGGTCGGCTCATCTAAACGTTTACCCGGCCGTGGCATGAATGTAGACAGCTGATAAGTTCTCAACAACAAAAAACGAAACACTAAGCTGTCACTATCTTTGAAAGCGGCTGACTGAAAGTTTGCAGGAATACGACAGCTTTGGTTAACGGTTGATGACGTTTGATTTATAACGTAAAAACATATTAATTCTTTTGCCGCGTATGTGGATGCAACAGTGATTTAATTCCTGAGACTGCAATAATTGGATTCTATGTCTAAGAGATCCAGACAAAAGCAAAAAGCACATGAGTCTATAAAAAAAATTAAAGTTCATCAGTGTAGCTTCTAAGACAATACCAAGGTCCATACGATTCACAAGTTTGTACACTGGATTTATGTACATATGATTGGTTAACAACGCCAGTCTGAGTGAACTTTGAGGACAATCTTGTGGATCAGTCGTTTGTTTTCTTCGCATGCATGCATTTGGGATGCAGTCTTTGGCATATTGTGAATATGCACTAATATTCCTAAACGACGATCACTGTGGTATGCGCATTCGAACGAGAGAATGCCAACATTTTTAGTTTGTACGTTAAAAATAACTTGTTAATCGTGTTAACCTGGCCATCCAGAACTAACCAACCAACAGTGTTGCAATGGTTTTCCGGATAGAATGCACTTTGTGCTAGTATTATCAGAAACCGAATTGGTCGGTGGCTAGGCTTCAGGAGGTTGTTAAACCATGAGCTAACTGGGTTAAGAATTTAAACATCTACCAAGCCTTCTGGATCGAGGTCTTACAATGATTGATGAATTCACCATAGCCGTGTATGGGGAAACTTTCAACAAACTTTTTCTATTTTATCAGTTAAAATCTAAAACAGAAAATCCAGACGAATGGAAAAATACAAACGATAATGAGTTAACGAATGAAGTTTATAATAAACTTGGACAAATACCGCCCAGCAAGTCAATGATTTCTGTGAGTTCAACTTGGAGAGAAGTCCTAGTCGAGTGGTCATCGATTGGAGTTAACAGACAGTAACTGTGTCCCCTCTCGAGGCGATCGGGCAACCTGACCATTACTCACAAGCGAAAGTGGTTGAGCGTTCACATATGATAATCCGGTCGTGCCTAATGTGAGGTGAATGGCGCAGTGGTAAACACGGTTGCCTCATGAACAGCGTGGCCGTGGTTCTAGTCCCGGCAGTGACGATGATATGCACTACTGACGAGCTCTAATGAGATTGAAACTCGAGTCTAGTGCTTCTTTTCGAAAGGGGCCGACTGGAAAGTCTATGGGAATGCGACAGCTGCGATCAATTGTGGGTGATGTTCCATCTATATGGAAGTACTAAACACCAAAAAAAGTCATCTGAATGGCAATCACCACATTTTGGGTCTTCGGCATTCAGAGACGCATGAATGATTGTTTTCGACCGTAGAACATAAGTTTCAACCAGCTTATTGCAACTAGTTCAGCATGTTTTAAGAACTGTGGATTACGAGAGCGCACTGAATTTGTAAAACCCGGCGTTGACTCTACGTTGTGGCCTGCTGAGATGATGTGTCGTCCGACTGACGAGGCTTGAGACTTACGAGTCCCAATGACTGCAGCATTGAGTTGTGAGACCTGTATATGTGCCCACTTGGGCACATTAATTCATTCTTGTGGCCAGCGGTCTATCTGTTTCGTCTATGTGACTTTCCTGGCAATTCCACGAGAATACATGTGCACAGGTGACTTGGAACCAATAGATTGACATCCTCTGATTAACTACAAATCTAGCCTATGCCGGATGAAGTTTTCGTAATTCGGAGATGTTGTACACTCGTTTCAGCAGACAGACAGTTAATTGGAATGTTCTGAGCATCGCAATCTCTTCTAAAAGTCAGTTTACTATGGATTAATTTCTTCATCAGCCCTACTGCTTTTGGCCTTCGGTTAGTTGTGACGTTTAATAAAACTTCTGCCCTCATGATACTGCGATTCAAACTGGTGTCCTTTGTTCAACAACAATTACTTATGAACCTTGGGTTATCATACGTCCAAACTATGGTGAATGTCGTTCAGGTCAATTTTTGATGTTTGCTGTTCATTTTCTTGTTAATCTTTCCTCCTGCAACTATTGTAGATGTAAAATTGCCTTTTGATACAGATGAGTCAATATGATACCTTCACACTACTCAAGGAATGCAACCGTCTTGTCAACTTATGGAATAGTACTGGGAAAACGTTTAGATTTCTAGTATAAAAACGAACAAGTTTAGCCGGGTATGTGTTGACAGAATAAAAACATATTGAGAGAAAATTTTGAAACTTTCACTGAATTAGTGCATCCGAGCGTTACTGTATCTTATCTGCAAGCATATATTGGTTGCCCTCCAAAAATAAGCATTTGTTTGTAGTCAGGGGAATTATTCTGTTGTGACAAGTCACAATTGCTCAGATTGGTTTTAGTGATCAATTAAGGATATTACAGATACGCAGTTGATTAATGCTAACATAATGTGCAAAAAACAGTCATGTATTGACTAAAAATTAACAAATGATCAACGCCAAAGTACCTTGCGCGGGGTAGCATAAATGAGCTACAGTGAACACTAATCAATGCACCAAGATTGAGGCATATAGATTAGATATCGTGACCAAATTAAAAGCACCTTATGATTCCCCGACAGATATGCGTATGTTCCTAGTTGATTTAAATCGATTAACGGTCATTATACTCCAACTTTCAGAAATCCAGTTTTTTTATTTTGACATAACAGTTACGAAGACCATGTGCAACTCAAATTTTTGGCCGGTGGATATGACGCGCCGACCAACAGAAGAAAAACGAGGATGCATGATTAATTGGTATTGGTGCACAACATCACATTCATTTTGACAGACGAGTTTTATTCTTGGGCTAATAATTCGTTCGGTTCAATTTATGCAACCTTAGCTGCGTTTACTTGAAACTTCATATAAGCGGTATGTTTTGGACAAAATAAGCCGATCTCTTTGGATGTGATACTGGCAAACATCAAACTGATAGTTTTTCTAGTCACTCAACTCAGGCTACCCCTGGAATAGTCCAGTCTCTATCAGTATAATAATTAATGCCTTAGGCGACAATTTGTTTGTACACGACTGCATTTAGCAGTTTATCTGGAGCAAAAACAAACGAGCAATAAGACGGGTTTCTCCTTGATGGAGTCACTAATTGATCAAAACAACATTAAATGAGTTAGATAACACCGATATTAAGGTGGATGAATGTATGACACTCACTTTGGGTTGCATCAGCGTGCTCTTCTGAGTTGATCTTACCACCGATATTTTCGACCGCTTGGACTGTACAGAATGACAGAGCGACAAACAACATACACCAGCAACTACATTTGACCTGGCTGATAACATTCCGCATCTGGTTGATTAATCCAGCACACAGTTAGCTCTGCCTGATCAGAGCTATCTTCCACGTACCAGTAAAAGTGAACAGTTCGCCTAGGGCTGAACGATCACATGACACCGATTCCGTTTCAATGAGGTGTTACCAAAATAAGGGATCAGGTCGCACTTTACCCATCAATCAATTGACTGCTAGCACATATGACCACGATGCGGGCGACAATATTTGTGACTGTGCTGTTATAAGCTGGCAATGATGAACCAAAGTGATGAGCATGAAATCGATTACTGTCCAGAAGACACATGCATCTGGTGGACCAACCAACATGCGCGCTGCTGCTTGTGTCGACTGACGAGTAGTCAACGTACGCTCACTGCGAACGGTTGGGTGGATAAATCTACACACGCACGTGCGCACATAGAAGAGATGAGTTGCTTTACCCAAAACACTCTGAGGTACGGACATATATATGACTAGACACATAATAGGAATTAATGTTTTATCACAAACCAGAGAGCTTCTGGATAGGGAAACATAAGAAGCAAAGCAGTCGACTTTTACTACGCTGAAACGCGTTCGGATTGAGGTCACGAAAAACGCTGACCTACCTAAAACAACCGAAATTTGGAGAAAATACATAAACAACCGGAAGTCTCATCGACGGCTCGTATAAACATATAACCTTCCTGACTGAAATATCACGATAGAGCAGTCAGAAAATGTATGTATGAGTTTTTGTGAAGTGTTCGTAAAATATTTGTTTGTTTATTTGTGTTTTGCATCTTTCCGACGGATTATGAAATGAAATCTACCGGCAATTCTAATCGTAATATTCCATTTGAGTTAGCTCATATGCATGTAAACTAGATTGAAGTGTTGGTGCAAAGGAATTCTCAATCCGGCTAAGCCACACATTTTCCAACCTCCGAATTTTGTTTTATATATATTTATGTACGAAATAGGACACTATTACGCTGATGGTAGTGGAGACAACCTAATAAACCAGCCATGCTCCAGTCGACTATCGTCAGATGAATGGCTCAGTAGTAAGCGTGTTGGACACTGTTTCAATATATGTTTATCCTGGTAGTTTAGCCAGTAACTGACGACGTGGTAGGCAAGTCGACTAACTGGATGTACCAAAAACAGTTCGCATGCTTTCTCATGTTTTCAGTTGCAAACGGTACTCTATGTTAACCAACATTTACTGACATAAGAGTATAACTGATCAAATTCAGTCAAATCAGTATAACTTGACGAAAATCACGCGTAACCGCTAAATTTAAAACTGTTCGTCAGTGTGCAGTCGTGTACTCATAATATACTCATCCTCAAAAGGTGGTGGTTGTGACGGTTCCAAATGTAAACGAAACGGCAATTCCTTTTCCCCTACATCTGAATGTCACATTTACACACGAACTTGTTTTATTGGTACTGTTTTGCTTATTGTATAAAACCCTAGATTAACACTTCATTTTCACTTCTCGAGGTCGCTGAATTTAGTCACCATGTGTTTCGTGACTACTGACCTATAAGGCAGATGATAATTGTTACTGTTTTGCACTAGCTAAAATTGTCACTAAATCCTGTCACTAAAGACATCTTTTGCTATCCTGCCTAGAGGGGACCTAAGGTGGGTATATTACAACAATTTGTCAAACCAACTGGGCTCAACTCTGCTTATGTATGCAGTGACCACCCGGACTTTTATGAACAACTTCATTCACTAATGATTTTTGCACATCTTTCTTCCAAGGTTAAAGCTGACTTTCAATCAATCAAAAGACCTAGTCAGGAACTTATTCAGCAATAGTTCTGCTTCCTGTACCAAGTCAGCTCAGGTCCCACTAAAGAATCGCCGGAAACAATTTGCGATATTTTCAGATATGGCCTTCTGCAGACGTAAGCGCGCAGGGCATAATGATAAGTTCCATTTGGAATCTCCACACCACTAGTTATTAATTCAAACAACACTGTTGCAATCCGCTAGAAGACATGGACGTAAACCACGCCTGACCGATATTGCGAAGCTTTGTAAAATTATAATGAGCCTATTCATCCAAGAAGAAGCAACGCGGTAATCATCCTGAACCAAATTCGGTGTAATAACCCACTGGTCTCACGGCTGGTCATTAAGGCGCCTGAATTCCGTCGTGAACAACCTCCATGCTTCGCTATGACAAACTGAAAACCGACCTATGTCAGCCTAAAGCATTCAAAGTAGGGTCCTTTGGTAAATGTGTTTATTTTCTGTCATCCCAAATGATCACTGAGGCTAGGAAACCATGGTCTCCTGGTATGACCTCGTGCAAATATAAACGCAGACAGACTTTGATTTGTATTCAGAGCGCACTAAATTACTTATTCAAGTGCTGGGGTATCAATATGTAACAAAGACTCCCCTAATAGAAACAGAGAGGGAGGCAAGCCACGTCTCTTACTTAATTCTAAAGCCTGATCAAGCAATGGGTATGTTGTTGAGTACGAGTTGAAAGTGCTTAAGTTTACGCATTTCTCAACTGGCATTCGCCTAGACGGGGCAGGCTGACAGTTTCCGCGCACAGGCGCAATCTTGTTGTTTCATGGTAACAAATACTGGATTAATTTCTAAATTCATCTTTCAGTCCAAAAAATCAGTAGGTATCAGTAACGTTTAATTCAGTCTGCAATCATCCATCTTTATACGACAAATGTATAATCATTTTGATGAGCTTTGGTGTAGAAAAATTTAATAATATAAAACCTTTTAGAATTTCAATGGTAACGTGAGGTCCGAAATTGAACCTGGAGGCCAGTATTGTTCACGAATTTATTCCCACTCTGACGTTTCCACCAAGTCAACGCTGCCTTACCCACTATGTCACCCTTAAGCTGCTCAGAGGCTACGACAACAAACTGTTAATTCACCCTGAAAAAGAAGCACCTTCAGGGAAGAACAAAGTTTATACCCATGGAAAAGTGTTTTATTGAACGAGTACTGTAAAAGTCGCCTCATGTCACGGTGAGTCCCGGCGAATCGAAACTCCTTATGAGGGTCGAGATAATCGATCAGTTGAACGTTACATATGCTTGCAGACGGTTGGTCTCAGTGACCATCAGTAAAATAATGAACAACTGTTTTGACCTAGTTGGATCTCATAAGCAACAAGTACGACGCAGAATCGAACCCACGACCCGCGAATAGGCGACCGGTTGTAGTCCAGATATTTATCCACTAGAATGTGGAGTCGCGACCATCAGTGTTGTTCAAAACCGGAAGACAGGTTTGTCGTCAACAAGGTAATACAAAAACACAAGGTTATCCATGATTGTAGAATGTAAAAGTTCAATGAATTAACACAATTATACCAAACCTATCATTACGGAAGTCTCCTCTTACTGGTAGGTGGAGACAGGTATAACACCTGATGGTTCATTTGACATGTTTTGCTCTCTTCTGTTGTGCATTTCAAGTAGTTATTTTAGTACGCTCCATGAACAAGGTATTCCATACGATTCGCTGTTAAGATATACATCCTATTGACGTAGTTTTGGAGCAAGCACTACGTATGCTTGAGTCTCACTGCTGTTAGAATTAACCTATAATGCATACCCTCTTCCGGATCGGGAACCGACATCTGGCTTCTTACCAGGCATAATCCTCAAATGCACTAGCACAACTGTATCTTAGTAGAGCTCAGATCGTTGGCAAGCTCAATGTTCTCCTTTGGACGGCGTGGACTGTAGCAAACGTTTGCACAAATCGTGCATTTACAAGCGATGAGAAGGTTCTGGATGAACTCACGTAGCAACGAAAGTCATCCTCCTGCTCCAGGAAAGTACCCTATCAGTATTTCAGAAACCACAGGCCAGTAAAGGTCATTTTCCAAGTAAAATGTAATATTCAGCAGATCATCTAATTCAACGGAATTTTTAACTGGAAAACCTAACATGTGGTATGCGCAGGTGTTGCACTTTCTGAAGATTAGTAAACAAACGAAATTATCAAACTTAGACATAATTTGCTCACAGTGCTACCAAACTGAAAAGCGTATTATTATTTTTAATAATGCGTTGTAGACTCTTACTTGAACACCGATGAATTTCATAAGATGAGCTAACGTTTATCTGTAGCTATCCTGCCACACGCAATAAAATAATGTTAGATAATATAGCGGAAGAAACTACTGGAAAATTGAGACCTAGCTCCACCTGATCAAATTAATTCGAGTACCAGACAGACGTCGCGGCGTTGCGGAATAGTGTGAGTCTGAACGGAGCTGAGGGGGTAATTACGCAACTGTATGATCAGTGTCTGTTCACCAAATGAAGAAACACGGTATTATGGTGCAATTAATCATGCAGCACTAATGTAAAGTCTGCTTTGGCCAAATCCTGCCTGTTTTCAGCCATTTGTACGCTCACCTGTACACAGTGAAGTTTCCTCAAAAATGTACTGCGCATCCCCGACTGATTCTATCCGATTGGAAGATGCGACATGTCTTCTATCTGCGTGGCTATTTGTTTTCCGCTACACAGATTTCCCTCTGTTAACGAATCGTTTTACCTTAGTGATTTTGGTTATACCCAAGTCTGGTTTTTTAAGATTACCCCGGATGTTGGATACCTTGCGTAAATTTGTTAGCTCTTGAAATTTGTTTCCCCTGTTTCCATTTCTCACTTCTCTCATCAGCTTGACATTTGATCTCCGTATTCTACCAACCCCGTTTTTTGTTTTATTGCACTAATTTATCAGTGATAATTTGCGGCGCGAGTATCCACTTCTGACCTGGCCTACTATCATGATGGTTCACCGTTAACCTCGCTGGCTTCATTTGAAACCCATTATTTTGTTGAACGAGACTAACCTCACGAATGACTGAAGTTCTCCCGTTGTAATTATGAAGTATTACTCTGATAGTTCCGTAGAAATGTCTGGATACAATGCTGTTTTCAATTTGGGGATTGGTTTTCGAACTAAGGGTAACCGAACAATCAAAAGTCGATAGTTACCCATTGAGTCAACCACTCTTCCCTTATTACAGCAGTGCTGGTGTAACCAACAGAAAATCAACAGTCGTTTACATCCCAAAGTCCATAAAATCTTCCAGAAGTCATCACCGGCTCAAGTCTCTTCGAGTCGTTAAGACATTTTTGAACCAGACTATTTTGTATCTATTTTGTTCTTCATAATTTTGAGATCTACGTTAGTTAAAAAACATTCAGTTGATAAGTAAGTTGACGGATTTGCTCGTTTAGAAGAAACCCACCGGGAAATAGCTCTAACTTGACCCGAAAAAGTGACACAAATATGTTTGTGGACTATGTGTCCTTCCAGCTTGCCGGTACAGTCAGTCTCCCTGATGACCTGGTAGATTCAGTATAACAGGGATAAGTGGGTATAAGAGTTCAACGTGACTACTTTACTGGGCTAGTGAAACACTAAACGTAATAGGACATGCCTGTTCGTGTTCAAGCAGAGCCCATGTGTAGTACATTTCTGTTTTGTTTAAGTCAAGCTGATCGGCATGCGACAATAGTCAAAATAGGGCAGTCCGAAAAATAACACATGTCCTGTTAGTATAATCTTTGAGGAAAGAATTCAGTTACAACGCAACCGTCCTTATGTGGGTAGTGAGTATGCATTCTGTAGTATTATTAATACATATATACACTTGAAGGTCATATGAATGTTATCGACTTTCCACTATATATATGTAATCATTCCAGCCACTCATACAATTTAGGTCTTGTTGGCTGAAATCTACTAAGCCGTCGTTATCAATAACTTTATGTTAGAATTAATATACTGCGTTAGCTAGTCTGTGTAGATTTTTCAGTTCACATTTTTCACAGTTTCAGATTGAAAAACATTTTGTAACATTTTGATCAAGGCTGCTAGATTTCCAGTTTGTTTAGACAGATTTTGACGAACGTGATAAGCAGTCAATTCATTAAATCTGTGACAGTCAACCAAATAAGGTTACCATCTGTAAAGCGTAAGACATCACGCTGACTTGAAGATTGCAACATGCTCCATCCGGTTTGTGACAGTTCTTTTTTCCCGAATTTCTCAGTTGCCGATCAAGTACGTTTTTTCCCGGTTACTCTGCCTTTGTTTTTGAACAAATTTTTAGACGGAACTTGTTAGACGAACGATCGCTCTACACCAACTGTCGATAGCCAAGTAGAGATATGGTTTCACTGATCAGAAAGAGCAAGTCACACTTCTCTAAAAATTCAGTAACTGACGAAGTGTGTACTATTGGCCTTAAAGTTTTCAATGACTGAACAGAGCCCCGTTGTTGCAGGTGATGCAAGTGACGTAAAAGTCGGAATCGTAATAAAGCAATAAAGTGTTGTTAAATATGCCAGTAGGGCACTAACTTATGCCGAACGGAACCATTCGACGAAACACAAAAAAGTGTTTGGCGATAGTGTACGCCTTAGAAAACGAAGGCCATATTTGCTGAACCCACCATTCCATGTCGGGACTGGCCACAGACCATTGCAGTAAGATAGATCAGCGAAGTTTTCTGGAAGAAAACTCGCTCGTCGGGTCTTAAGACTAGAAGATTACGCATTCACGATCGACCATATGTCTGGAAAAGAAACCTGTGTTTATGATTTACTGTGCGAAAGCAACACACCTATACGGCGATCTGGAAGGTGTCCAACTAGTTAGTATTCAGAAGATAACTTATGGAATTTAAAAAATTTGTAGACCTCAGGGCTTTCAAACCACATTGGTCGGATTTGTGGGTGACTAGTGTCGGAGTTTTAATGTGTTAATAGGGGGACGAAATAAGCTTACCGGTAACACCGATGGGTTTGCAAATGACAACTTTGAAGGAATATCATCAGCAGACTCACACAGAATATTATCCAACATATTATGTGATAAACTGAAGGGTTTACTGGCCAGGAATAAAGGACGCTGTCAGCAAGCATTAACTGGCGTTCCAACAATGTCAGTCGCTAAACAGCACGAACCACACAAATCAGCATTCCGCTCAGCTAACTTCAGCGAGCGAAATCAGGGAATTATAGTTAGCGGGCGTGATGGACCTTTTTTCAGTAACTACTCATGAGAACCAGTATATCATCGTCCTAACAGAACATTTCACAAGATGAATTAGAGTAGCCGCTATACCTAATCAGCGTGCAAGTCGTGGAACCTGTCGAGGAATAGGGATCGTTCTTCAAAAGTGGGCTGTTCTGGAACAGTTCAGGTCGTTTATAAATCAAGGAAGTCCACATAACACCATACCAACCCTCAATTAAACGGATTAACGAAAGAAACGTTTGCACAATCAAACAGTGATTAGCGGCTAAAGGGGGAAACTGGAAGGAATCATTACCACTGAATCTGCTGGCCCACCGCTCATCGCCACCAGAAACTACAGAAAACTAACCAATCGAGCTAGTATATGGGCAGGTTCCACGTCTGAAAGTCTAACAGGAAAATGACTTAAGAATTGACCGATGGGTGAGCACGCTTAAAATGGCAAAAGATAGAAACATATCAAGAACATGAGCGGCTGCCATGACGCACTCGATTTCAAAATGATATGGTCGATGCAGTGATTGTTGCTGGTTCGAAGTTCAGGTACGAAAACCGTCAGTATGTGGGTCCAACAGAACTATGAACTAAAAAGTTCCTAGCAAAGTGGGGGATAGTATTAACCCTTTGGACATTCCGGCCCAGTATACTTGGTTAAAAGTGAGGTATATCAGCCCTGGGTTCATGGAAGTTAGCTATACAAATTCTATGACTGCCTGATCAAAAAGAAGAATGCACAACAGACGTGTCGGCATCACTTAGGTTTGTACGCAGATCACCAAGCTAATGAGCAGAGCTTGGTCGACTTGTGATGCAGCTGGAATAATATTTTTTGGGGGAGAATAGGGATGAGGATAAAAGATTACACTATATTACTCGCAAAAAATGCGTGCGGAAGCGCATGTTTAGGTGCTGATTAGCGAGTAAATAAAACGAGACTAGGTACTGACCTGCACTGTGGAATGGAATGGTTTTCTCTGCATGAACTTGCCACTGTCAACAATGGCGTCCCGAGTGCATGATTAGGTGCGATTACGTGCTCGTGTTCGGGATGGTGCTTAAGCATACATCGGGTGGATCTGTTTTTCTGAACAAACGATTATAGAGCTACCTGCTTTATTGATTCAACACATGAGCTGATGAAAGCTCATCTCAGACCACTTGATCTGCCTTTTTTTACGAAATACTATAATCAAAGGAAATCAACTGTAGAAATTACAGCTTATTGGCTTTTATTCTTTTTGTGTGCGTTAACACATTCGTGTGGTATAGTATTGCAACCTGTCCAATCTCTACCAAACTAAGTTTGTTATTCAAATTGGAATGTCTTTTTGATCTCTGTAACAACGACTTATCTATCGACGTAATAATGCTAGTCCAAATAAGGCTGCGCAAGTTCAACGACACATGATTTCAACCTGGAGAATAGCCGTGTGTTCAGTGATTTGAATTAACGGGAGAGTTAGTTTGTTTTATCTTCAGATGACCGAGCATTATAAGCCCTACTCATAATTGACTGTGAAGATACTTTGATAATATAACTAATACTGTTATCTAGTTGCTTAGTTTATCCTCCCTCAACGGACCTCACATGATGTGTTTTTGCAATTTTAAAGGTAAACGAAAATATTTCTGTACATACTGCCATTTTCTGTCGGGTCAAGAGGGGAAATACAATTATTTCGTGTAATTTTGTTGTCCTGTCATTCAACGAAGTGTTTCTGAATTGTTTCTCAGCCTTCCTACGCAGGGGTAGGAAAAGTGTGACACCAGCCAGTAATTCTATAATTCTGAGGACATGAAACACTTGCACAGAACATCCAAATTTATTTAGTTGAACTGGGCGTTAAATGATTTCGTAGTTTCCCTATTGAATTTGTCGTTCTATTTCAGAAAAAACAGTTTTATTTAAACAACGTAAACCAGAGAACAAAAGTATGAGTTCATAAAACTTTTTTGATTGTTTGGTAGAAAGTTTGTACGTAAACCACGGGTGTTTAACCAGTTACATTAATTTGGGTAAATGGGAACATATATCAACAAAAGCCAGAGAAAGACCGTAAATAACAAACAGAATTTACTTCATGTAATAAATTAAGATTAATAACTTGAGAGGTTTCGAATACCTCGCATGAAACACTGAGGTTCACTTACTGACAGGTTCACATGTTGGGTGTATATATGTGAGTGACATGATGTCTTCGTCTCTCCAAACTGGTGCCATGGTCCAGACGATCAGACTTGCCTTCTCCCTTTGGATCATTTAGACATCTCTTTTCTATATATACGTCCTTTCGATTGCGGAAAACATTTACATTTACAATACTAATTTTGTTGGAGTTTGAGAACTATCTCAGGGCGTGACAAGTTGTCAGTGGTGACGTCGTGGTAGGGCAATTATCCCATAAGAAAGTAGCGTGTGACCGAAGACTCTTGATTTAATAACTTGATTTATGAAGTTAAGGGACAAATTTGTTCCCTGTGTTGGTTTGGTCTCTACTATTGTTCCCTTGTGTGATGCTACTAATTAACCGTTGCACTTTGGATGATTTCGTCCGGTAAGGACACTCATGCCTAAAGACATGCGACTAGATTCCATTACGATGAGAATTACAACTACTGATGTTTCACAATTATAATCAGCTGACCTCGGAACATCATGCGGGAGGCAGTCGGTTTACAAGTTGGCGAACAGGCCCGTCATCCAAGTGTTTTCAGTAGTAATATTGCCAACTGCATGCAGTGAGTTGTTAATCGATACGAATAACATTAAATGACTGGTTTTTGTGAAGTTATGATAAGATGATCGTCTTGTCTAAACTCGGTCAGTTTTGGAACCAAAAATGTTTGTTATCCGTTTATTGGGGCATTTCAAGGATCTTGATCAATCTTGCAATCGTCAGTCACAGATCATGTTTATCATCTCTGCTCACTTACGCCAAACAGATTTTAGCGAACACAGATAAATAACAACGCAAACTTGTTTTATTTGAGATGAAAATGACTGAAAATCAATTCAGTAAAATCGTGTAAATCGAAATCATTCAACAAGAAACATATAGTGACTACGATCTTGAAACAACGCTGCTCTCTTCTATTGAAAAAGCGATCCCGTGGGCATCGCTTGTGTTAGGATGGGTAAAATAATTAATGGGCCTTTAAAACATTGAGCTGAATGGTTGTGTCCCACCTCTCGGTGAGTTGTTGTTACTGCCACAAAAGGCGATATTTGAGACTGTGCACACCTTTCCAGATGTACACATACAAACCTGTCGTACCCAACGATTGGACCTAACCTAAGTCGTTTAGCGTAATTTTTCGTGCTGTACTGCACTACAGTCGCAAAATTTGATTAACTTGCACCCATGAGGCTCATCGAAAATCCGTGGTTGCCTTTGAAGATTAAGGACAATGTTCACTAGTCGAAAAGTAACAAGACGTCATAAGCCAAAACGATTCTCAGACACCCAAGAACTTGAAGTACGCCATAACTGCTTTTGACCTAGCAGGAAGTCATCAAGTAGAGCTAATCTTCCCAACAGTCCACTAATGTTTAGAACACGATGATTGAACTAATATTTGAGAATTGTTTCAAGTCTGATTCATTTGATGTTGGTGGTTCATTCTTGAAACAATGTACACATGTTAAACTCGGGGCATTCATGCTGTTAAATGAATTATATATCTTAGCGTTCAATTCCACATTGTATGTCTGGCAGGTTGAGGCAGCAGATTTGGGAATAACTCACAGTTAGAACAAGGTATATTTGGCTCCTCATTATCAGCGATTTTTCCAAAACGGTATTCGGTTCAAAGAACAATGATAGCTTATTTGAATGTTAACATGTTTTTCTCATTAATTTGGACCAATGCGACTGTATACTCAGTATATACGAAGTATGCACGTTTGCAAGTGAATATTTGACGAATACCGTTCAAAGAGGTGAGATGAACAGACAACTGTTTCCAAGTGTGAAGGTTCTGAGCTTCCAATGCGTCTTCTTAGTTCGACTGTTAGGGTGCTTACTGCTTCCAACAGCGATCTTTTCGTTTTCAGTCAGAGTTCGCGCGATATTCAAATTTTCTTAATTAGGATTCACCTGGGTTAACATTGCTGTCACATGCTTACTATTAGTTCATGTGAAGCTGGAAAACAAACAGGTTACACAATGTTATACCAAACAATATATCCATCACACGAGACTAATACTTTGTTTAATCTTAATCATCTCGATCTTGAAACAATTGAATATGTTTATTATATGAGTGCCAATAGCAACGTAAACTTACTGGTGTGAAACTCACATTTAAGAGAAAGTGTTGGCGGTTTTAAAGTAAAGGAATTCCCTAAATCAATGTATTTGCACATTAGGCGGACTTGGTTGTTAATTAGCATTTCTTTAGAAAAGATTTGGAGTGTGGGATTCTCATTAAACAAGTAAACACCAATTGTGGTAATCTAGCTCATAATATGACCTGCCTCTATGATGTGCTCCACGCAATCAAATACCCAATCTATCTGTGTTAATCGAAGCAGCACTAATCAGTACTCATTGTCTGACCTTGTGTGCTAACAGACTGTTGTCTGAAGTAACATATGCCCCTCGGATTTAACAACACGTCTTTTCAAATGTGAAACTCAATCGCGTCAGATTACACTGTTTTTCCACCCGTATATTACATGACGTCAATCTTAGCGTTCGTGGTTGAAATAGAGTGAACAAACTATCAGCGGCCCACCATGTACTTTTCTAATTATCGATTTTTATACATTTCAAAGAGGAAGCTACGAAAGCCACTATTGAACAATAAAGTTATTAGTGTCAATTTAAAAGAGACAAGTGAGGAGGGTCTTGGCTTCGGTTGGATTTGAACCAACGCCAGAAACAATCCACTCAAACGGGACAAGCGCTCCACGGATGAGATGTGAAGCCACCTAAATAGCTCAGAAAATTACATGTAATCTTGACTGAGAGAATGGTAGACGTTATTTATTAGGTTTGCATTCTTGAAAAGATTTAGTTTCCACGTGCATTTGCGTTCACATTGCATAATGAATGAGTGGAAACAGATCAATAGAAGGGTTTCCAGATGTTCCATTTTGCACCAACTACCGTAGGTGATCACTTAAAAGGTTTATTCATCCAATAAAGAGAATAACCGATACTGAACTGAGGTCCACGTGACTCAGGTTGAAGTTCATTTAATGATATTCTATGGCGTATACATTTGTATAAGCGGAACAGTTAAGATGAAGACGTCACCAGTTGTTGTGATTCACAGCAGCCTGATTAGATTGCTGCGTTTTTTGAAATCACCGCTTTCCTTCAGGAAATTGTACGGAGTACATTACTCGTGATAGGAATTTTCTCGGGATAAATAGGCGAAATCATTTATTACGGCAAGTGAGAACGTATGAAATCCGTTGGACACAAGAAAACACTGTTAACTGACTAAATATAGATTATTTGCAATTTTATAAAGCCTTTCCTACAAAATCTTGAGAAATTCTGAAGAATAAAACCTGTAAATATAACGTTTTTAGGGACCGATAACAATTTAATATTTTGTTTCTATAAAAATATTTTGTTTACAACGGAAGTGAGCTACTTTTGCATGCAGGTGTGGATCACATGATTCGTTTATCCCACTGATGGGTCTGTTTATATCAGAAACAGCAAACACAGTTGATAAGTGTTGCACTAACGTGTGCATCAGAGGTTTTCATTCGAAATAACGTTTTCCTCACTGTTGCGCGGTTGATTGCGTGTTCCCAATTCCGCCTGTTCTGTAGAACACGTGTATGCACCCAAGTATAACAAACTGAGCTGTGTATGCGTGCTTAAATGTCATGATTCAGTGTACATCTGTACATTCACCTCAGGTCAATCGAACGTTTGATATCAAGCCATATGGCATCAAACGTTCAGACACCCATTCATATGTGGCATACACTAATGAAAACGTAGGACATACACGCCCTCTGTTGATTGCGTGACCACAGAACAGTATTACTGGAATATATTGCTCGAACAACCGATGAAGATTTCTTCAGTCAGGTTAAAAGCATATATCTTATTCTTGGACCAATATGAGCTGCATTGCTTTTGTTTTCTACCCAGAAATTTCAAGAAATACTGAAGAATGTGGGTCAACAATAGAGAACGTCAGCGACTGAAACCGTAACTAAGTAAGCAGCTTGCGTGCAGTGTTCTATCGAGAGACGGACTGTGTACGACCGGCTGTGGGTTCCTAGAGTAATAAAATGATTGGTTGCCTTGAAATCTTGTGACGTGCCTTGAGAAAGTTGCGAGAAGAACATCAGAAAGAATATAGTTTGTCAGCTGGAATGAAATAGTGTTCTTAGGAGCCGATACCTTGTTGTTGAAAAGTGGTTCCTACTGAGTGTTTAGAAGCAATCATAACGCAAGAATGATCCGGTGAGAGTTTTTGAAACAAACTATGATGTACACGGAGCTCATCTGAGGATTGAACACACCTAAATATTTAACGTAGACAATTGCTTCTTGGGTATGGACGCAGAAAGTCAGATGCTGGTCACAACCTCAGAACCTGATACCTCACAGAGAGTGACACAGCTCTCATTTTTACGGAAGTTAGACTAGTGCATACTTGACGGAACTTACTGTGCTCATGTTAAATTCATATAATATTATAATTGAATTTCGATCCACTCAGTTCAACAATCTAAGAAAGAAACTAAACTATTTTTAAAATGACATCACGCACTGTGAATGAATCATGTGTCCAGTTACGCAGGTTCACCATAGTGATAAACAAGAAACGGTTTGTCACGAGTTATGAACAACTAGCAAATCGTGTTCTTTGTTCGCATGCAAAGTGGACTGGTATTGGCAGGTTGAATGCTATTCATCGGTGAAACCGAATTTCTTTAAAGACATTTCCGTCAACCTCAGGAAATACCACACAATCATAGGAATACGCGGAATTTAACTAAGGACATTGTGCACATAAAGCAACAGAGGCAGTTCATTTGCAAAGCTATCAAATTCCAGTGTCTGCTAGGGAATCAGATAAACGATGTGGAAGTTGAACAATACGTAACCTCTTATGTAGTGTAAAGTTATGTAGTATTCACATAGCGAGAAGAACCACATGGTGCATGTGGTTCAGTCAACTACCACTACTACAGTTCGAAATTGAAGAAGCATTCAGAAAATGAGCTAACAACGACAAACTATTTATCCAACACTTTATTCTTATAGGATATAGAGTAGAACAAATGTGTGAACCATCCACAAAACCATAAGTCCTCGAGAAAGTGAACATAAAGAGCAGGATTGTTAGGCATGAAGTGGTATACGCAGGTATAATTAACCAGATGTCTTATGTTGATACCAGCTGTAACAGATGCAATGTGCACACGATTTGATATTCATCAAAGTTCGATTGATTGTTCTATGATCCTTTCTACGTGATCGTATAAATAAACTCCGCGTTTTGATCATCCTCTCTCCGCGAGTAGGGGACTTCGTATTTATTAAGTGATCCTGTTATCTAAGCCACCACTATCCACGCGTGTTAACGGACGAATTGATAAGGTGCGATATACGTTTTTCTCATCGTTTTTACATGTTGTTCACATTCGTTTCTCACAGGCTGAGCGTCGGCTAGTTCTATTTTACGTACGCGCGATGCGTGGATGCGATCCGAACAATGGCAGCTTATCCAAAAATTGAAAACAAGCCTGAGTAGAAGTTCTGTGTATAACTTGATCATCAACAAACTACATTTTTAGATAGCGTTGACAAAATTCTACTCAAAATAGTCAGATGTTGACAAGCAGTTGAATCTATAACGGCCTTCTAATTAGTCATTAAAGACGGATAGTTTCAAAGGCGATTCGTGAATTTCCTAAGGTAGGGAAGAACTCTCAGTTGGGGCCAGAAGTTCAAACTTCGAAGGAATTCAATGATCCATACGGTTAGATTACAAATGAAGAAAGCCGATCACTATTTTCAAATAGCCAGCCTTGCCTGTCTGAATGACATTAAAAAGTGAGTTCCACCTTCACTTTGATACGGTTGGTTAGTGTAATAAAATTCTCGTTTATTATCTTATTCGGTCTTGTCGACAGACAAGTTCTAAAACATAAGTTAACCATAAGTGATGTCTCGGTCAAAATATATTGACTGTAGCCACCAGGTCAGCATCACATTTGCCGAAACTGAGTCTTTTTTCTTGAAAGGCAGTCACTTAACGAGCCCTTACTTTATTGTGGTCTTTTCTAAGTGAACGGTTGAAAAAGGTAAACTAGCTCAGTTTAGGAAGAAAAACCAACTATTTCTGTTTTAAATATACCGAAGAAGGCTTTGAAGTGTTTGTTGAAGAGCGTGACAGGAAAATTGAATAAAATAAGATAAACACAACGAACGGCTGAAGCAATGTAGTTAATTTGCGAATGTTACATTACTGTCCAGTCAATGATTCTTAATATATCCAACTGAGTTCTCAGTTCAAACTGAGATAATGTCCGTAAAATAAAAATGAAGTAACTAGAAAGTTGGATAAAACAGAAGACATTTTAATAGTATGTCACGAGAAAACTTAAATTTGTCATGAGATTTGTAAATTAAAAAGTACCTGTATGGTATATAAAAACAAATAAGCACAATTCTGTAAGTAAATCTTCTTTGATATTTTCGCTGCAATGACCAACATTTCTTAAGACAAAATCAGTATCAAATAATTACATGATTAATAAATACCAGTGTAAAATTTAGTTTGTTTGTATGCTTATAACTTGTAGACTCTAAATTGCTTTTTTTCTCTCGGCTCTTCGTCAACATCTGTCACAGTCGGTGTGTCCCCTTTCATTATAAAATCGATTGTGTGTGCTATCACGGTGACTTGGAAAAACTAAGCCCCCATTAACACAAAGTTATGACGTTGCTCATGTAGAGGTTACTAGTGGTAACCGGTAAGCAGAAATAAAAATAATTTTTAAACGTCATTATGTTATTGACTCTTCCAAATTACTTGCTCAGCACTATATGAAGAGCGAAAATCTTTTGTCGTATGTGACACAAACTAAATTCAATAAAACTTATATGAAGACGACAAAAAATTGGCGTTCCGCAATTAATAGCAAACCAATTTACAATCCATAACTTGTATTACATGAAGCGCACAGATTTACAGAGCATGCAATGCCCACATGAGTTTTCCAGACAACCCAATTACACGTCTCTGTTTGGTCTAGCTTTGTGTTATCGTTCTGAGCTTTATTACGTGTGGCACTTTACAGTTCGATTTACTTCACCCTAACCACTCTCTAGTTCTTCCGATGAAGCGTGTTGTTAGTCTGGCAAAGAAATTAGTCATGAAAATGACCAAAATTTATGAGTTATATTTTCAAGGAGTTAACATAACGAAACAGTTATAGTGTCAACAGATTAGTTCGAAATTCTCATTAGTTTTCAATTTGCGACGTTCAATTTTTGTATAGCTGTGTACACACAAAACTCGTCAACAGTAAACGGTTAATCCATCATTCAGCAATACAGTTCCTTATTGTATAGTCTATGATAATCAACGTTTGCAAGAATAAGACAATAAGATAAGGCGGCACGATGAACCTCACATGAATCGTCTTTGTAAATAATGTATTGTAACTTGAATATCACTCATAAATGATCATAGTTCTTGCAGTGCTATAACTTTTTCGACCAGTTTTTTCTAATAAAGAGGTTTACACTTACTGGAGCTTGCCTGAAATGCACACAATTACCACGACCAGGATTTAAATTACAGCCAAACTGTTACCAAACAACCACGTTGAACGCTGCGCCACCGATCTGCACTTGAGATAACTAAATTATTGCATACAAACGGTCGGCCACATTCACGTATAAGTAAGGCCCAGACTTCGTGATGATCAAGCAAGAGGGCGCAGAGTGGCCGTGTGGATAACTTCAGTCGGTGAACTAGTGATCAACTTTAAGCAACAAATCTCACGAAGGTTACGGGGTAATGTTTTAACTGCTGGTAGGCACTAAAACGTTTACGTGCTACAACATGAATACCATTTATGGTTGACCACAGTCTTGAGGTTATTCATAATAAAGCCAGCCGGGGTCCAAACCCAGGTCGTGACAAGGATACAAACGGCTGACGTGCTCTACTAAGAGTGAAACTCTGGGCTACATACACTGTTCAAGTCCGGTTAGTCAATCCATACATTTTGGGCTGCGAATAAAAACCATTAGTTCGAAATAAAGTTTAGTCTTTGTCGATTAGGTTGAGTCGGGCAACCCTGTCTACCTGACCAAACTATGAGGACAGCCTTCCACCTATGGCTCAGATGTTTGCAACTGACGACCACGAGCAGCCACACTGTCATCACATCAGAACTGGTTGATTGTGGTTGGTCATTAGGGTGTTTAAGTCATAACCAGACCTTCACAAATCCTGTTGTTTTACGCCGTGAACACTCGTGTCCCTTTGCGTCCACACTAAGAGGGTGGATTTCCGTCTCATATTGTCAAATGTCCACTAAGCAAAACAATGAGCTGTAGTTGTAATGAGGGAACGTAAATCGGGACGCTGCTAACTTCAATCAGGTTCCAGGTAATTCAAATACACTAATGTTAAACCCAACGCTCAAAAGACGTAGCGCTTCCTTTCTGTTATACCCTATTTGGTCCACACTTGATGCTGACTGATTGACCTACTGACTAATCGATTTCATGCACACGAATGTGTGTCTATCTCATCATCGGTCATTCGCGCCCCAAGAATCACTACTGCATTCACGTTGACTAACATTGGTTCTCCTTTCTGATTCAGCCGTGTGTGTTTTCAGTTGTCACGTGATGCATGTTTTCAGTACTAATAAAATCGCTACTTACTGGCTACGTTTTAGATTGGTTTGGAAATCTATCACTGAGTGAAAACTGTTGGTAGGCGTGAGTTCGTTCTAGTGATATAAACCAAATTCATAATAAGTAGTAAATAATAGATAATCCACCGAACTCAGGAATCAGTCGTGGCGAGTTTCTGTAATCACAATTTTACAGTCAGTCAGCGCAAAGTCCTTTTGTAATTTCGCCTGAACAAATTCACGCAGAGAGTGAGCAGAATTCCTCCTAGATGCTTTGCAGTTCCGGAACTTAAAGCCAATCATGCCGGCTTCAAGGTAGCCCTCGACCTGTATTACTTGGTCTGTTTTACACCGGTCAACCGAATATACTTAATCAAATGGTGGCTTGATTAGTATTGATGGGAGGCCAGTTCAAAACATTTTTTCTAAACAAATTTGCCGAACCTCCGGGATATGACGTACAAGAAGTTGGGTTTCGTCCTGCTATAAAACTGAACCACCTGGCCAATTTAAACAACGAAAGAAAACAGATACTTCTTCAGCGTCTGAACACAACAGGCAATGTTTTGATTACAGCCTAATGCAGCTAGGTAACTAATTCCAGCAATAGAATTAGCACACGTGGGATCATTAACTGTCGGCTGTTAGCGCTTTGATTGAAGCACACTTTTTACCTTCGAAGTGCATTTCTGCGCTCCTGTTCTTAATTCATTGAGTCTACCTAACAGAATGCATCTGACGAGTTCTGGAAACAAGATTTCCTGCCCACCACAATCATTACTGTACTTTTTGCGATCTTTGTAAAATGGCGTCAGGTGTCTAATTTTTGTGAGGCAGTAGAGTTTAGTCATCGACCTGAAAAATGGTATAGGTTTTGTCGTCCACCTAACTGTACTGTGCTTCGCTTGTTACATTTGAATTGGGTTGTCAATCATCAGGTTCGCTTTATCTGTACAGGACTTCCCAAACAGGGCTTAAAAACACTGCTTAATCTGTGAAGTCTTTTGACAATCCTTAATACACCTTACTGCATTTTTCTAACGCCAAACTTTCTCCCTTTTTTATTGAACAGTTCATTTTTTCGGGCCTGTCACGGACAAAAGAAAATGGCAGCAACAAGCACATAAGCCTGGTTACTTGATAGAGCTTTCACTTGCTGAACATGAACAAAAACTTCGGACGACCATAATGTTGACTCAGTACTGTCGCATATACTGTACTTGGAGTATTTGATGCCAATGTGGTCAACTGAATCCATGCTAGTGTCGGACCAACTCGATAGTGTGATAACATTCGGATTAACGGTAGAATTTCATCGTTGGTAGTTTTCCTCATTTTGTATGGTACTCATTTCTTTTTATAGTGATCAATCAAATAGAAGTTAGCTTATTGCTTCACAGTAAGGTTTGTTTGCTGGTTACTGTAGTTGGTTACTATCAACTTGGTATTGAGGGAGATACAAGCTGATTTGGCAAAAACGAACATTTGATATTCGTACAGAACCAATCTTACACGTTCTTACAGGCACTTCCTGATTGTTCTTCTAAAGTATAATTTGATACATACACTATGATGGGTGACAAAATCATGAACGACATTATTCGGATATTCAGCCAAATATCTCAACTTGGTTGTAAGATATAATCAGAGCCCACAGAGGGTCGGATGTAGACAAAACTTGAAAACGAAAGAACTATCACTGGACAAAATCAACCGAAATGGTTAGAAATGACAAGCAAAATGCCACGGTGGAAGACGTCAGTCAAACCGACACTATCTAGCAGAAGTACACGGGATGTCTAAGTGAAAACATTTGCGTTGTCAACTACAAGCACAGAAGCGGCACGGAAACGTGCGAATCTGACAATAAATGTCATGCTCTATTAAACAACATTCCTCTGCACAACACCAATTTGCAGAAAACAGTCCTGTGACTGGCACAATTTGACTGAATTCGGGAATAGTGTTTCATAACAATACAGTCTGTTTAAAATTTCAATGCAGCATCCTGATACCGCCATGTGTGGATGTTGACCCGATACCATCAATCTTCAGATACACTCTGTTTACGGAACCGTGTTTCACGCTACTTACACTTGAACTGTGTTCGCCAGTTATGTAGTGGATTTCCTTCGATTACAAGACTTACACAAGTTTTGGGCAAACTTTTACGGTGGGTATTTCATTGTACTAACAGTTTCTAATACTCAGTCATGTAATTTGAAGATAGAAATCTAAAATAAAAGCCTCTATCAAGAAGTCATGCAATTCTGACGATATGAAGTTGTTCTGCTGTTGATCTGGTGATGGTAGAATATAGTATGGGTACCACCAGAATGGGTGATTCGGTAGAGTGTACATTTACCGGTGGTTTGCAAAATCTCTGAGCATTTTGCACATTCGAGTTCAACAAATAACTTATATGATGGCTGTGTTAGTTCTCATAACAGAAGATTTTTTTT
>JTDE01000576.1:155060-193510 GCA_014338405.1 Paragonimus skrjabini miyazakii
TGAGGGTGGTCAGCTTAGCCATATGAACACCGACTAAACGGTTGGAAAATAACGGGTTGCACTGACAACAGAAATAACTAATTAATTGCATATATGGCATCCTAGGACTTTGATAGCGAATAAACCTGCTTTTCAACCGCCGTTACGAAAGCTAAACCAGTTTTAAACTTTCAGTAGCATTGCTACAGTGTTCGAAACACAAATCAAGACACTAAGTTTTAAGTCGCAAGTGTCGTTCACTTTTCAGAAGTATCCTCGATTGGACTGAGCCATGAAAAGTTATTGTGCGCCGGGTAATCTTGGACTGAGTCAATTTGTCTTGAATTACCAACCAAACTTTACCCAGGGGGATCGTAAGTGAAGACTAAAGGTCTGGATAGCAAGCAATCACGCACATCTTGTTCGAAGTGACGGAGTGTGTACACGAGTGTGAGGAGTGATCTGAACGTAGTTGAGGTGTGAATGAGTAACTCTGACCAAGATCATTATCAGAAAAGGGCACTGCAGAACCTTGGAACTTCACCCATGATCCTGAAAAGTTGACCGAACCAACGACTTTTGCGGATTAATGATACCACATCTTATTCTACAAGCTCAGTCGAAGAGTTTCTTCCGCAACCAAGAATCTCGTCAGTTGTGAACTTCACCAGAAATATTTGCGAATGTGCCGGCCACAAGGAAATGAGGTGCGCTTCCCTCACTGATTTCATTTGCCTAAATACAATTCCAAATTATTTGGAGCAGTAAATTCCCAGTGAAAGAACGAAACAAATACCTATTAGTATGTTAAGAAGAGTTAGCGAATTAACCAGAGCGTATAGACACAAGGTATATCATCGAAGTAAAATTCCACTTCACTTACTAAATCCCAATTAAATTTCAAGTTGAATATCACCCACAATTGATCGCAGCTGTCGCATTCCTATGGACTTTCCAGTCGGCACCCTTAAACAAACACTCTTGACTGGTAGACCAATAATGTTAATTCTTCAACTAGCAAAAGTAATTTATTTCGCGGATCTTCCAGAAAATGTTAATGTAACTTGATTCCTCAGAGATTCGTCTGCTAGCCCGATATCACAACACTACTTAGATGGCGACTATGGTGTAGAAGATTACTAGACACTAGACTGAACTCCGGACCGTTGTCTTGACATCACAAGATGGTGATATGGGCATTACTTACAACGGAGGAATATTACTAATAAGCAACTCAGGAAAGTTATAAATAACTTCTAAATACAAGCAGTGAAACTATTACTTTGTTACTGACAGTTTGACTGAAATGTGAATTACATGCAGCGAACCTATCATATTTTGTTCAGGGATAGTAACGAAGTCATATAAATCACTTTCAGCCAGTTTGTGTGTCACGTATCTTTAACGTGAATATTTTGGGTCACTTTGAGCTTAAGACAAACTGAAAGTACATCGCGAATTTGCTTCCAGAGTGAGAGGGAAATATAAGTCCAGTAACTGTTTAGCTTATTATTTCGCATTAGGGATATTGATTTTTTTAAATTCCCACTGCATGACAGATATCACCACCGAAGGTTTGCTGTGCTGTTAGTGATTTTTCTATTTGTACCCGATTGAACTGATTTGTTTTTCAAATAAAATTATAGCTGTGTACCATGCTCTCCTTAGAAAGACGTCCCTAAAAATAAATATCCTCGTCCAAAAGCCGGTTTTACGAAGTACGAATTTCTGAGGAAACTATCCACACGAAAGCATCAAGTAAACATCATTAGAAATTGAAATATTATCAATCACTAAGGAGAAGACGGTTTTTGTGGACCCAGCACTGTTATATTGTGCACCAACTTCATAACGGATCAATGAGTTACAAAAGTTTGTTCGTGGAACACTAACATTTGACCTATACACAACTAACAGGTCTGCTCTTAAAACAATTCAATGTCAGGTTTGACCCCTAAACTGTTTCAACGCAACATTCAGTAAATGATCGCCGGAATCAGTGAATGATGTCCATCGTATGTGCCATTTCAAGCTTGTGAGATTGTGGTGAAAGTTGGAGATTTCGCCTTAAAGAAAGACAGTAATACTGATAACGAGCTTTCCGAGTAAATTGGCAAGTTCGTTTTGTACTCGGCCCAAATTGTGTTGACTAGCAAGCTGTTTCCGAGCTCTAGAACCGAGTTTTTCAACTGCCGTGTTGCACCCTAAGTGGAAGGTAATCACTCTCATGACCTAAAAAAAATGAACGCTGGGCTCTTAGTAGCTCTCATTAGACCGGTTTAGATTAATTCTTGCTCGCAGCAATTTCAATTTTCGTTGTGTTACTTGTTCAGTAAGAGGCATCGGATTCTCTCGAGCATCAAAACATAATCAAAAAATGCTACGCGGTCGTAGGAACACGAATGATCCCAACAGGTTTCAACTTGAATGTGAATATGATTGTGACTCATGCGCGATGAATGTGTCGTTCTCAGTTGATTTTGTAAAACACATTTGGTTAACTTCAGAAGCCAAATATGAATGAACGATCTCGTGACCAAACTTCAAAACGAAAACTTTGTCAACCAAAGCCGTAAGAGCGTTTAAAGTTAACGTAGAGTTATATTTAAAAACAGTATTTCAAATGAGGATCAGCTGCCAAAAATATCTGTTTCAACTGGGTTCGAACCAGCGACAGCAACAATCTCCCCAACCATGGGAAATGCTCTATCATTTTAGCTATGAGACCATGTTGGTAACTCAGATATTTAACATTTTGACTTAAGCATGTGTTAAACATAAATTATCATGCGAAATCCACCAAATGATCCAGTGAATTGAATGCCTGAACAGGTTTCCTGAAACAGTTCAAGCTAGAATCCATCATCGTCACTGCTGAGCACTGAAGCCGTGTTATTTATAAGTTTTGTGGTATAATTTATAAATTAAATGAAACCTAAGTGCGAAACATCCACGGACGTATCGGCCCTAATATTTGTAAATAAAAGGTTATTGTTTATTTTGAACCTTTTCTTAAGTGTTTACTTTAGAAAACTTGAAAATAAACTTTTCTCACCTCCTAATAAACCCGTACACTTATTTAGGAACACTTGCCTAAATGGGTGCAGAACCCAGTATAACCGAAGAACGGCAATGTTGTTAAAACACGTGAACAACCAATGTCCGCAGCCGCAGGACATATCCTGATCACTGGTCACGTCATCGGTTCGGTTTATGCATTCAGAATCTTATTGTCATCCCAGGTCAGGATTTTGTGGTTTGCTGATGCTGCCGCAAACAATCGACTGACACCAATCCTGCGTGTTTAGAAGCAATCGTTCGTGAACCTGACCCTGCCCTGACCTTTCTTAACCCATCAGTGGACTATCCACCCCGCCTACCCATAACTGTTCGATATAAAAAACTGTTTCATGTTATTGTAAATTTGGTACTGACGAATCAATACGAAATGCTTGCATCTACCAGTTTTCGTGTTCTAACGGTTTTGTTCAAACTTCTGAAGGGAACGAACTGTTTTGAATGTTAGAAACGCAATTCTAAACAAATGATGTATAGACGACCTCTGATTCAAACCGACACTGATCTGTTAAAAGGTAACAGTTTAAAAGTCATCCTAAACTTGCCGAAAAAGTGTTTTACACCGTTTTTCTATCAGAATCCCGCACGGTTGCAAAGATGACGCACTGCTGTATGTAATTGAGGCTCTCGTCTCCAGGTTGACCGAAATGGCTACTCTGAACATTCTACTAAAACGTACTGATAATCGCAAGGTCAAGTGATGAGAGAGTTTATGGCTGGAAATCCAGGTTATGCATGATCAGTGTGCGAGACAACTAGGAGGATTAACAAACAACGTCGCCTCCTGAAAGCCTCACATACAACGTTGATTTGTACGTCTGCTGTGTGAGGGATAACGGAGGTTATTTTATCACAGCTCACATGATCTGTAGGCTTTCACGTAACTGTGGAAATTATTACATTGGAGAATTGGTTATTCCTGATCGCCCCACGCATTCCGACGCGGTCTTGTGAGTATTGATGTATTACCGACAACCTTCTATCAAAACAGAGGCAAATGCCAACCTTCTTTATGAAATCAAAGCAGGGTATTCTTATCGTTAGTTCTCAGCGAGTTGAATCAGAACATATTGTGCGGTTTGTCAAGGCGTTATAAAATATACGCATTCGCTTCTTACTTTGTGTTCAGCAACGGCTCATGTTGACACTGCGGCTGTCCTGATAAGAATGTGAGTTGCCGAACTGGACGCGTTCAGCTGGCCGCGATAGCATATTCCGATTGTTCACTGTCCAGATTGCAGCTATTAGACTTAGCAAAATCCCTCTACCTGTCCTATTTAGTGTAATTCTTTTGTGGTCAGGTTTTATGTGCGTGTACGCCCGAATGGTAAGAAATCTTAGGCCAGTTAATATAACGAGTAAATAATTGAGGTCTGTCGATATTTTTGAGGGGAACCAGCGGTTTTAACTAAAATGTTCTATATAGTTGGACTGAAACTGTGTATCTGATGCAAGCAAACAACATTACGTAAATATTTGGTGGGAATCGAGTGTGTGAAAAATTATCAATGACGTTTGCAGATTTTACCTTTAATTGTGCAATTCAACATGCTCCAGTTAATTTTGAAATGACCTGTGCTACAATATATTGTGGAAGGTATATGTACAACGATCAGCACTGAGATTTTGAGAGAGTACGTTACTAAATGTTTGCTCCTCGTTATCAGCTGTGAGCAGATTGATGTGACAACCCGCACGAATCAGTTGGTTTCAAAGGTCCTTAACCATCATATATTGATTGTTTATGGTGTCCATAAACAGTACGGTGAGTTTACTGTCAGTAAGCTGTATTACTGGTTGTCTCGCTTTTGCTATAGTTAGTAATGACCAATAGTTAATAATGATCAATAGATGCAACCAATGTTTTGATCGAAATTCACTAACTTCAGATGGAAGCCACTCTTCTTTCACAGACTGTCGTCTAATGTCATAAACAGTCCATCTAGCGGGGAGATACAATTTCTAATAAAGGCAAGTGCATGCATGCCGATGACTGTCTAACGGAGACATTGAATGTGTCGTCCACGATACCTTCTGTATACAAACATACTTGGCAAGACTAGTGCTGAATAAAGTTGCCAAGTTCATTGATTTATTTTGACTCAACCAAGATAGATTGTCTGATATTTGTGGATAACGATAAATCACTGTTTGTCCTGATCTTACTGTCGACAAATTAGTAGACACTGTGCACTAAACAGAGTAGTGAATAGGTTGTTCCAAATTGCTTTAATCAAGGCTTAACCAGGGCGCTAAAACAAATCTGACTAAGGTTTACCAAATGTAAACCGAATCACTATTTTTTGTTCTTGGACAAGTATATTAACTCAAAGTGAAAGAAATACTATTCAGACGGGTAGCCGAAATCAGTTGAGATATGTTCCTAAAATCTTTGTGATCAGTATGAAGAATATACACTTTAAGTGTTTTAAGCATGATATCAACATTTTAAGCTTTGTAGTGTAGACTTGTAATTTAGTGAAATCACTCATGAACAGTGTTCAATATGACCTAGCTACATAGCTATTTCTCTACTGTTTTCTTCAACAGTAATAGTCTTAGTGAACACACTACAAACATCATACCATGAAGCCGGCTAACTCAGTTAATATTATACACGTTATTAAATTCACGTGTCTCTCATAACCGGAGGTGGAACTACACAGCAAATATCCTCCGATAATGTGAAAATATTTACAGGCATAAAGTAGTGCTGATGAGTCGTTGAAGAGTTCAATTATTGTACCTTTTTTACTGCTCAAGTTTAGTGGTAGGTTTTACACTGAGATATAGTATTATTACCAAAATGTTTGTCGGAATGATATGAATATTTTTAAGAACTCCGGAAAGTTCTGATCACGGCGTCATCGATCGGAATAATTAAGTCAAATATCACCACTTTAGTTTACAGAACAACCAGAACATTTTCTGTTTGGGATCGCGGCTGAATCCAAAGAGGAGATTATGAGGTTTCATCTTGTCGCAAGAAGCTAACACTGTGGTTTCAACCAATCGTTACACAAGCAGGATGACCAAGGATTAGCATACAGTCGAGATAAAGACGTACATTTCCAATGATCCCTCTCAAAAATGACATTAGTGTCTGGAGCCTCTATTTAACTAGTGTCATTGGAAACGTTGATATAGTTAATGTAACAGGTAAGTATTAACAAACTATGGTCGATACGGGGTAAACGCTACGGATAACTGATTGCAGCTTTGCATTCATTCAAGTGCTTCAACCGGCCTCTTTGGTGAAGACGTAGTAGACACGAGTTTCGTTTTTGTTAAGACTTATCTGTATTGCATATTCTTGTGTTGGTCTCAGGTCACTTTTTCATCAGACAGCCATATTGATCAATACATCATGGACTTCGCTTAAATAATTCAAATCTCCAACAACATTCGTTTGTGAGTAATGATCAGACTGCTCGACCCTCTCAAGAGAAAACACGATGATTGTCTTGTCAACCACACTCAGTGAAGATGGCCGTGTGTAACTACCAGTTAAGTGTTTAAAAATCGAGCTTCCTCACTACGCATTAGCACCACTGAAGGTGACTGTTCACTTCATGGCAAAGTAAACGGGGTCCAAAGATTATGCTAAAGAGGGCATCCGTTTTGTATTCTCATCGAATAGTAACTAGTTTCGAACGTTTCCTCTGATAACTTTCATTGCATACATAATCGTGTTAAGTCAGTGAACTGTAGTAAAACTGCGGTTGCTACTAGGCTTCAAATATTCGTAATTTAAAGTGTGGGCAGATACTGAACTAGTATTGTGGATGGTTAGTTTTGTTCGAACTGATAGACAGTTGTATAGTTCTGTTCACTAACTACTCAGAAAGATTCCTGACCCTAAATCCCTGATGAAAACGACTAATTGATGGGTGCAATTGAAGGTCATCCGTCTCATGGACAGTGGCTTAGATAGTATACACGAAAAGACTTACGACAGTTCGACTGATATTTTCCGAAATCGTACTTGAGACAGACTGTTTGTCTCAAGTATGGTTTGGCTACATTCTTACTGCCTGCTGGGGGACTGAATTTTATTTCGAGTTGTGTTCAGTAAACCACATGTGCATCGACATTTTGGGCTGGCAAAACATTTTCCTACTGAAGTGGTTGTTGATGGATGGGTGCCCCACATAATTCCCAGAGAAACCGACCTACTTCCTCAAAAAGTGTACGCAAATCGCACAGTGAACGGATGACCAAAATTGAACAGTTCAGCTGCTAATGAACACGAAGGTAAGTGTCCATAATTCGCAAAAGGCTTCAATTACATAACCTAAGGACGCAGTCTTCGTATTTGACAAACATTTAGAGAGTGATATCACGATCCAAAATTACATCAAACTGCTTAGCTACAAGGGTCCATTACAATGCATTATTGTTATGTAGATTTAGTTGCGCAGTTTATAACAACATGCTCTAAAGTGCGAAATCTTGGATATTAGATATATTGCTGGGAGTAAAAAGCTAAGTCCGGTTATCTTAAAGAAAACACAGCGTAAGACGGCACCCAGTTTCACATGCAAGCATCACTGAGCGATTATTGAGAAAAGGAATTACTGGTGAATAATCTTCAAGTCTTTTTCTCGCAAGCCACAATCTGATAAACTTGCAATACGGGAACCTAGTCGAAAGCTTATTTGTGAGCACTCTTTTCGATGGGTTTGAGGGGAGCTTGTGTGTTAGAGAACTTGTTCCAAGGTATCAGCTTACTGCTCCTACCCTGGATCGTCGTCAGTCGATCGACTGCTGAGATTATGAACAGTACATTTCAACAGTGACACACAATCAGCCACAGCGTAGATTACTGCTTTCGAAAGATCATCCCCTATTTCTACAAAAGATTTGAGAATAAAAATCACTAGAGTGAAAGCATGGCTTCAAATCCTCAAATTACTTTAGTGAGTACTATCAAATTTCACAGATAACACCCAACAAATAATAGGATGAACCCTGATAATAACCGAGATCTACACTGGGTATGAACGGATTAATCCTTGTCTGCAGTTGTTCATAGCAAAAAAAACGAGGATAGTTGAGGTTTTGTTCTCGGTGTTTTATGACAGGCAGTTTCGTTGTGAGTAAAAGCGAAAATCAATCGTTGTCAATACTGAGTCTGATTACAACTCTTCTTAGTGTTTCAGAACAAAATAGATCTCACAAAAGGAAATTAACCATCGAGTGACATCTGCTTGAACTTTTTGTTGACAACCTCACAACTGGTAAACTTTGAGAAAGAAATCTACATCAACGTGTACTTAGTAATACCGGCGTTCCATTCATACAACAGAATAGGAGACAAGCAACAAACTAACCGCCGTTGCGTAATACCGGTGTTGCATGACAGGCAGTTTCGTCGTGAGTAGCATATTACCCACAGGCGACATTCAGGAACAAAAAGGCAAGCTCCGAATGCCAGCGAGACGACGGACAAGAAGAGACTATTGGAATAGTGTGTACGCGCTACGGCAGAAGTTCCACCAAGGCGAATGACAATGATGTATGTGACTTCATGTCTAACTTGCAAATGAGTGTGCACGCTTGTGGTTTGATTTTTGACATGACCTATACGGGCGTTTGCGCAATAGACGAATTCCCAGGCCAAGCGTTTTTTGCGGTCACAACAACTGGTTGCCGTTACGAATGCGAGGATTAAGATACCCTGGCCGCAGCCGTTCGTATTGCCGTTTGCATCCACTGAGGCCAAGGACATGACTGCCAACTCCCGCGTCGCCTTTGCGAGCTCACCAAGGTCCATCGGCCGGGCGACATGGGCAATACGGACTTGGTCGCGAACGGCCGTCGGGAGACCCTTAATGATCTGCTCCGTTAACAACTGTTGTCGTGGTTCTTGATCCAACCCTGGCAGAGCCCCGACCAGCAAACCTTGCAGAGTGGTGGCAAACACGAATGGATCTGCTCCTTGCACAAGCCTGGCCGCCTTCAACCGCCGCATGGCGGTCGACCGGGCTGTCAAACGCAGCCACCAGCGCCTCCTTCGCAGCGGCCCACTCCATCTTCGCAGGGCCTCTCCGCGCTGCGTCCAGCACCGCCTTCGCCCTGCCCTTCAGCAGCGTCCGCAGGGCAGCCAGCTTCCCATGGTCGGTCTTGACTCCGGCTACTTCGGCCACCTCCCCGAAGTCATCCAGGAACGCCCGAACGTCTCTATCTTCGAACGGCTGCGGCCAGGGTATCTTAATCCTCGCATTCGTAACGGCAACCAGTTGTTGTGACCGCAAAAAACGCTTGGCCTGGGAATTCGTCTATTGCGCAAACGCCCGTATAGGTCATGTCAAAAATCAAACCACAAGCGTGCACACTCATTTGCAAGTTAGACATGAAGTCACATACATCATTGTCATTCGCCTTGGTGGAACTTCTGCCGTAGCGCGTACACACTATTCCAATAGTCTCTTCTTGTCCGTCGTCTCGCTGGCATTCGGAGCTTGCCTTTTTGTTCCTGAATGTCGCCTGTGGGTAATATGCTACTCACGACGAAACTGCCTGTCATGCAACACCGGTATTACGCAACGGCGGTTAGTTTGTTGCTTGTCTCCTATTCTGTTGTATGAATGGAACGCCGGTATTACTAAGTACACGTTGATGTAGATTTCTTTCTCAAAGTTTACCAGTTGTGAGGTTGTCAACAAAAAGTTCAAGCAGATGTCACTCGATGGTTAATTTCCTTTTGTGAGATCTATTTTGTTCTGAAACACTAAGAAGAGTTGTAATCAGACTCAGTATTGACAATGATTGATTTTCGCTTTGTTGATACAATAATGCGGGTTTCATCAAAACATACATAGTCAGGTCAGTCATTAAGCTTAACTGAGCGTTTTTGCTATGATTTATCCACAACATTAGCTATGAAGGTGAACGTACCTCTAATCAGTGTTGTCATATTAATCCCTATTACAACGCCTTCGCTAACTTACTGATCATGCTCAATGTCGTTTTTTAGCAATCAGTCACTGAATTCTCATTGACTCGTACGATCTAGGCATCTGCTTCGGACTGACGAAAGCCTCACAATATCTGCGGCGTAGGTTTAGAAGGTGGATTTTCACTGGGTGATGCTAGAACGCTGATAAACACCCCGGTAGGCCCTCAATATCGTTTTATATTAAACTATCTTTTAATTGTTGACAGAGCTGCTTGTAAACACTCAAACATCTGAGAATTTTGACTGAATCGGTCTGCCGTCGGACAAAAGGGAACCAATAGAAATTATATTTTCGTCAGAGGTGGACCCATTGTTGTTTGTCGACAGTTCATCGGTACAGACCTTATTGTAAGTACCTAATATACTGACAACATTTATTTGATTATATACTTCCAACCTTGAAATGTTATTCCAGATGGTCCCTGCTTCTATCTGTAAATGCTACGAAAAAATAAATATTTCCAGTTAACAACACCACTCAGCATAATTGTTCACAAAGTTTGGCTTTACCGAGGTTAGTTGATCTAAAACTTAGTTCAGGCTAGAAAAATTTCTAGGTTCAGTTTTTCATACGGGTGTGCATCACACAGAAGTTTGTTAAGAAAATACAGAGAGGATTCTCTAAACGTTTCAATAAAGTTATACAACTGAGAGAGTACAACTACCGTGCCTTCGTACGTTCATTTCCCACAAGTTTGCATTCAACGATGTCATTGTTCAAGAATCTGCAGCCATACAGTTGACTAGCTGGTGGAGGCGCGAACATTCAGTTATTCATTACAGTCTAAACCCGTTGAAATAATCATCTTAGAAACTTAGAATTGTTGCAGAACTGACCCAGCCAACAATCTAATTGTATCCACCGATTTCCACGCTATGATTGTTCAGCGTGTTTCACACATACACACACAGGGTGTGATGTGAATCCTTATTCACAAAGATTGAACACTATCTACAATCGATCGTAACTGTCGTATTCCCATAGACTTTCCAGTCAGCCCCATTCGCACAGCAGAACCACTAGACTTGAGTTTCGCCCTTATTAGAGCTCGTCAGTAGTGCATATCATCGTCACTGCCGGGATTAGAACCACGGCCACGCTGTTCATGAGACAACCGTGTTTACCACTGCGCCATTGACCTCACATTAGGCACGACCGGATTGTCATATGTGAACGCTCAACCACTTTCGCTTGTGAGTAATTATCAGTTGCCAGATCGTCTCGAGAGGAGATACAGTTACTGTCTGTTAACTCCAATCGATGACCGCTTGACTAGCACTTCTCTCCAAGTTGAAATTAAAGAAATCATTGACTTGTTAAGCGGTATTTGATTACTGATGAGTAGTTGGGGATTTGTTTGATTTTCATACAGATTGAACATCACCCACAATTGATCGCACTTGTCGCATTCCTTATTGGTTGACATTTATTAGACTGGTGATTCGCCTACTGACCTGTTCAATCAAGTCAGTCCATTGTATGCAATGCCAGTGTCACCGTGTGTTTACCTGAACAATCACAGAATACAATCCGTCTCTTAATTGAGCGGGTTCACAAATTCCATACTTACCCTCTTTGGTATTGCCGAAGACCGATTTTCGTTGTTGTGTACATGTACGTGCAAAATGGGAATAGTTTATAGCACAAGGTAGTATTCAGCATTGGAATCGGTGCAATAAACCTAAGTTACTCAGCTGCTTAGCAGTGTGGGCTCTTGAATTCAATAAGGATCAATGTATTCGAAAATAGAACGTAGCCCCCATCTTTCTTGACAAATTCTGTCAAATTTCAATCCATGTTTTTCGGGAAATATCTGTTAGCTTTCAGGTTTCCGCCTAATTACATTCCTTTGCACATCTTCATCTGATTGACAATTCCAATAAGCTCCCGACTGGATTCAGATTTGGTTTGTGAGTAAGCCGAATGATCGATCCGTTGCTGCGCTATGGACACCATATATTCGACAATGTGAGGGTATCTAGTGAACAGTTTTACTGTTGAAACGACCAACATGCAGTAGACGTTAGGTTTGAGGATGCAACAACTTATGCAAAGTTTAAATAAATAAGCTTTCTCCCGACTTCTTCGTTTCCTGATACAGTAAACAATCGACGCGCGACTGATGTAAGTCGTTCCGCTTGTTCTCCGTCACACATAGCTGAACGTCAGACTAATGTTTTTATGATGCTTCATGAGATGAATTACTCAAAGATGATCACAATTCACTGAGTTCTTTTCAACTTAAAATCATTTACTGTTATAAGTGAATAGTTTTCAAACAATGTTAAATGTACGGTTTGGTGAACGTGCACACCAGTAAGGAGAACAAAAATCAACACGTCGAAAACTGATGGCAACCTTTCATTTTAAAGCTCTAAATCCAGGTGTCGGTGTAATTCCGTGTTGGAGCAGTTTTGTTTTACTACATTAAATTTCACTTGAGGACAAAGAACCTACGATTTAAATCATTTGCAACTTTCAAGTACATATATGTACGAATATTATCTTTTAATGTGCGGAACTATCCGGTGTCCGTATATTTATGAAATAGACTACCTGACTGTGATAATCTGATGCAATCAGTAGATAAAAGGAGAAACGTTTTTCGAGTAAATGAAAAAATAGCATCTCGTTTCGCCTGCACATCTGCACGTCCAAACGCAACATGTTTGGTTAATGTAACTGACACAGTTAACTGAGTCGTACATTTGTCGTGTTATCATGTAGGGAGTAAGCTCAGCTATACAATGCCACCACTAACAATAAACATTTATCAGACGACACAGCAAAGTTTCACAGATGAAAAAGTTTATCCTTGAGCTGGGAGGAATTTTCACCACTCGGGGTACGATCGATATGAACCCAACATAATTAGTGGAACATTTTCATTTGTATGAACTTCTATCAAAGAAATGCACCCATGTTTAATACACTGGGGCCCCATTAAGACTGATGTAACTAATTTGATCAGCCACAGATTACCCTGAAGAAAACATACTAGTAAGCTGTAACGTGATATCAGATAGTTTGGCGATCATACAATCACAATGAAAAGTTATGATCCCACATTCGAGTAAACAGCAATAATATATGTTAGTATTTCGAGTCAAGAGATGAAAGACAGACAGTAAACTGGTTGGCATTGCACCATGCAGCTTTCACAGTCGGTTACAAGCGAGATGATATAGGATCACACTGCCCAGAACTAGATGACTGCTGACTTACCATTATTCCGACCTAGGGACTGTTCAGAACATTGTTCAATAATTATTTTAAATGAGGCGGTATAAAACTAGTTTATTGCATCCATTGTGAATCAGAAAACAGCCGATTGAAGAGATATCTGAAAGTTTCTTACCAACGGATTGAAACACTGTATTTGTCCGGCTCATGGTCAGTACGCAGACAAGTTGAGTTTGGCCGCACAACTTTAAATCGCAGATTCTTCCTAGTGAAAGTGAAATACACTCTGTTCCTGATAAACGTACGTTTGTACCTGTAAACAGAGGAAACTTATACCAAACACTCGCATTGTTTTTGGAAAAGAATGTTTCATTTTAATGGGTTTCATCTTAAGGACTACTATACCCACTTCCTCCTCATTTTCATTCTTCATCTCATACCCTTGTATGTCAGTGGTGCATTAGTATTCCGAGAGAGTACCAGATCGTCTTCCTGATAGTTCGTTGTCATTGTTAGTCCTGTTTGGCGCTTTATATGACCTAACCACATCTATTCGATCGGTTGGTCTGGTCTGCGTTTTCGTATTTCGCTTTATGTTCGATAACGCTTGATTGAGTACTCGTGAGATTCATCTGCCACTCAGTCACATACAGTATTGATGCTTCCAGTAACTACGCTAACCACCTTAACAGAATATGTCGGTGTGTGCAATTGAAAACGTCTTTTGGGATGTTACTCATCCAAAATCGTCCCAATAACCTTTTGGGCTTTTCTCATTTGTACAGAGACTGATGTCTTTCTAAAGTCTTCATATATGGACCACGGTAAAAAAAATTTCCGCATAAGCCTACGTGTAAAACCAAATGAACTGACGTAAGCATTGTTGGGGTATGCGCTTATTTACTACAGTGGTCATAAATTGTTTTCTTTGTACGTTAGATTTTTCAATTTATTGAATTTGTCACTATCATTGTTTTTCCATAGACAGGGATAAATTTGAACTGTAAATGACGTGTTTTTTTTCAAGTTCCACAATCAACAAATTCTAATGACCGAAATGTGCTCGTCTGTATTGATTTCGTTCCTGCCACTGTTTTCCTACGTTTGATTAATGTGTACTTTACGTGTCAACCATAATGTGCGCTACAGACAGCTGAACAACAAAATGATCAAGTGTACAGAATAGGTGATCAATGAACACAAATTTGGGACCACAAGGAATCATGCAGATGTTTTGTATATTACATTGGGCTTATTAGCATGAGCACAATTATGAGCATATTCACAAGCAGGTCTATCATTTTTTGGAAACTGACAAGCACTACTGTCAACTGACGGAATAAAATGAATTTGAAAAATCTCCTTGAGGTGTTGGTTAGTGTGGCTATTTTCCAAAAACAGTCCACATTCGTAAATCAATCGAAATTGCGATATTTATTGTCGACAATACAGTTACAATGCTCAGCAATAGATTTATGGAATTCTGTAGTGAACTGTTTTAAAAATCCTGCTTGGGCACTCAGTCACTTGAATTGTTTGGTGAATTCTACATGACAGAAAATGAATGGCTAGCTGAGTTCACTTCTGAACTACCGGCTTTATTTCGTACCTCAGTTGGTAGATCGCCTTCCACGTATGAGCATACTATTTTCATCGCTAATATGAACTTGGCCAAAACCCAGGTATTTTGCAATTGGATATCTTCTGAAATATCAAATTTGCCGCAGTACTCATCAGTAGAGTGTTAGATGTTGGCACACCTAAACAGTCCAGTGTCTGTCGTAGAACGTAGGCATAATGTCTGTTAGATTTCCCCTTACTACAGGTAATCCTTATCTTCTTCCACAAATGAGCAACCCGTGAACTAGCCAAAGACGAGTATGTTTGAAACTTTCGACCTGATTACTGGGTTGGGCTAAGAGTGGGTTCAGTGTGATGATTAAACGCAAACCCCACTAACATGACAGTACTGGTAAACTGCTCACTCAGAAGAAGGTAAGTCATTATAGGAGAATCCTTATAAAAGCAAAACTGGAGTTTAAAAGTTCATTTTGAATAAGGATAACCGGAAATTTCTATGGGAATTGCAAAGTTCTCCATAACACATTTCAACTGAGTTTAAACTATTTCGGCACATATGAGATATGATGCAGGTACCATTCGTGCAATAGATCAACACTGCAATGAATTCTGTTATAAGGAAGGAAAAGAGGTGGAGTCGTGTTGTTTGCGATAAAAAACAACGTCATAAAAATGTTTCGTTATAAAGAACAAATTAGTCATTGCAAAACACATTTTCGCCTGCTAAAACCAAACATATTGTTTGATCAATCTCATGTCGAGTAAGCTAGTCTACTTGATACATGTTCCTCATACAAACTTTGAACTCCAGCGTCAGAGCATGTATCAACCGAATGAATTGTATCACTCCTAGGTCGGTGGACAGGTGTTTTCAGAAAATACATGTAACAACTCAAGTTGACAGCTAGGATTTATTCCAGTCCTGTTGAGTTGAAGTAAACTTCTGAATCTCTCATTCGCCACAAACATTTTAGTGGAATGGATTCTGAACTCGAAAATAATGCATTCTTTTGTTTGATGATATACGAGGGTGCTTGGCTGGATATTGTGCACAGCTGCAAGCATATGAGAGAAAGACGAGTGTAAACCAGTGTGAATATAGTGTGTGAGTAGAGTCACAAGTGGTGTAGCGCAAACTAATTGTGGTGATGATTAAAAGCAGGCGTTCTTTAGCTTTGGTCAATGTGACAGGCTAATCCGGATCGGATCTCTCCAACCGGAGGGCAAGTAGGTGGATGGTTGAACAAACCATGAACGTATATTCGCTCGATGTGGCTAGATACAATTCGAGTCCATCTCATTCCATAATACAAACTATGCAAATATAAGATAAAAAAGCAGGGTTAGAAAAAAATAGTCAGCTTTATGAATAAAAATTCTACAAACAGTAGTGTAGACGAAAGCAATGGCAGAAACGTGCATGTGCAGTACGTGCAAAGTGCCAGTACAGAATCTGATGTTCCGGTATGGAAAACGGATACGGAGATTAGTCGGCCGCGAAAAATAGTTTATGTTCGTTGTCCTATATTTTACCATACCATGCAAAGGTTGTGTCACAATAAGCAATTTCACAGACCAAATGTCCTTTGTGGTCATTACATAACAAGTTAGTTTAGAACGAAGCCTTTTGGAAGTAGTGGTCACCTATATTTCATAACTTTTGAAACAGACCGGAAGGCAACGGGTGAATATTTGACAATAACTGCTAATCATCTCTGAAAACTTTGCAGCTAACAGATGCCATTTTACGGATTTTGGTCCATCGTCTTCATTGTCCTAATGTATAATTATCATAGGTGTTTCCTCAGAACTTTCGAAAAATTTTAACTGCTCAAGTGAATCCAGTAACAAAATAAGCGAACCTCCCATCAATGCAAGTAAAGCTACCAAGTTGGGCAAACTAGGGTGATTGGTTACATGTGTAGTTAATTCGATATTGGGATTGGATTGGTGTAGGTTTAACCTGGTGGGTACCCACGACCTTGGGCACTGTGAAAAGATAGCTGTGCTCTAAGTCATATCTCCAACTTGCTTTTTGCCACATCTCTTAAAGTTACACAAATCTCCGACCTGACATTGAAGGGGGGCGGGCCTGTACACTGTTGCAAACGTTCTGTGTTTGACGATTAGTCGTCAATCCAAACAGGACCTGGGACTTGGAAGTACGGTTTTGTTTTCCATTTGGCCAAAATAGGATAATGAAAAGGATGACTATGTAGATCAACCCTAGAAATTAGTAAACTAGCCTGTCCATAAAGTGTACTAGTATCGGAAGCCCGACTAGAATGAAAAAGGTTTCTTTGACGAACTGCTTATATGGATTTAAATTCCTGTGTTAACATTAACGGATGCTGGTTATGGCCTGAACTTCATGTTGCGCGATGGCCAACTAATGCACGATAATTGCCACCAGCTTTTTAGGCCATATGTCATCACGCTTTTGGTGGCTAGATAATCTGCTGTCAGATCTACATCGAACTGTGCTTCCTCAATGATGTTTTTCCTGTCTACCTACGTTGAACGTTCCACATCCACGTCTATATGTGTAAGTGTTATATTCAACGGATTCAGGCACAGGCTACTTAAGTAGCCGTGGGGGTAGGTGAATGGTTTTGCTGCTGAATAAACACAAGAGATGCATTTGGCCAGTTAATATCAACCATAAAACTTGCTTTTTGGTGAAACAAAGATAACCTCTTCTTTCTTAGAAGCTACCGGATGTTATTTTGTGTTCCGCTGTCTTTTGTTTACTGAGATAGTTACGTTTATTAGACAACACACTGGCTAGCTTGTTCGAACTTCACTGCTCCGAGAAACAAAACCGTTAGTCTAAATTGTGCTCGATAATAGTTCCTTGAACAGTAAGTTGAGACTTCAAGAAATCGTCACACAATAGGATAACCCAACGTTAACAGGAAAGCACTTGTTTTAAATCTGTTGACGGTGAAGCAGTGAATTAGCTAATTCCGTCTATCTCTCAATTGAAGTGAGTACAACAAAAACTGAGATATTTCAAGACACTGATGTTTTCAGTAAGCTCATTGTGCCCATATTTGGTAGACAACGTTGCCATCAGTTTGACTGTGTAGACACTCGGAAAGTTCACCTCATACAACAGTGAAAGTACAGTATTATGTCTCAGTCAAATCTCACAGTCCCCGGTTTAAACTTTACGGTCTCAATTTCGAACCCTAGTCCCATAACTTCAAACCTCACGATTTAGTGCCCCAGCTTGCTTTGTAGCGTATTTGCTGTTCCGACCTTCAATTAAGCTCCAAACCCTGCATTGTTTCTCTTGTAAGATACTAAGACACTCAGAGAATAGCGCAGAAACATTATGCGGTATTGATGAAAGTTTTGTAGAAAGCCGAGATTTCTTGTATGATCAAATTGTAACGCCAAATCTCCAAATAATGATTTTCCGAACTTTCAACTGTGGTTTTGACTATATGTTCAGTTGAAAGTTGAACCATTCGGTATGGACGCGCAGCTTACGTGATTACAAGTTTTTTCAGAAAAAGGCTATACGAAAACATTAGACTCAAGTATGCGCGATTGACCGAAAATAGTCTTTGTTTTGTCGTACTAATTTGTTGGAGTAGTTTCGCACCTTATTAACAACACTCGTCTGGTACTAAATTTGGGAGACTGAGGTACCAAGTGGATGGGCGCAGCACACTTTAATGTCCGTTTGAAACGATGGCTTAAAGTTTAGTTGGGATGGTAGATTAGGAAGCGGATACGTACCTATGGTCGTTCAAAGAGTGTGCACAGCAGCATGTTTTTGACACTTATTGGTGTTAGACCACTGCACTTCGGTCGCGGGATAACATCCAGGCCGGCCTGATCCCGCTGGTATGGCGACAACAGTCTCTGTGTCATGCCAACATAAACAGCTGACCAAACGTCTCTTATGCGACTGACTTTGACGAAATTGGACTGCACGAGAGGCAGATGAAAGTTAACAAGTCGCCCCATAGACGGTAAGTTGCTCGATATACTAACTGCGTCACGCTTTGCACATAGATGAGTTTTAGTCAGCGTTAGTGTAGAGGAATGAACGAGTTTTAGATGAACAACCCAAATATCGTCCATTTTGCTTCAGACTGTTAAACAAACATTTGTCATGGGTCAAGCAGAGTGAGACTTTTATCATGGTTCGAAGAAAATGAGACTTGGAGCATTCCGCTTTCGTTTCTAAACCTCTTCAAATCCGAAAAGGAGCTTTCGTATTGCTTATAAGGGAACCTGAAGAAAAGCGGGTTTTGGGAGCTGGACAAACTGACTTCGGACACGACCTGAATTTCAACATTTTCAGTGCTGCTTCTGTATCCTACGAAAGATAAGGTCTTCCTGCTAGTGTACTTTCGAAAAAACATCTTGCAGATCACTGAACAAAAATTCTATTTCTCTTACCGGCAGCACTAACTTGGCCTGCATTCACCGTTAGAACTGGCCGTACCGATGTTCCAGGCTGAATGAATTATCGATTTGCATATCCACTGCCTTGTCCTTCGGTCTGATTCAAACATTAACTGACGAATTGCAGCAGTTGTTCATTCGATACATTCAACAAATGAGTCAACTGACGTTCACCTAAAGCATAAGCAACACTTCGATTCGGTGGACCTGATTACTTCCAAGGATCAACGCTTATCCAGCTATTTGAGGCGCACTACCCAACCTGACAGACACTGTACTGGCCGAGTGAGAGAGTGATGTCCACAGCAAACGTTTACGTAGTACGGACACGCCAAAGAACTAGCCAATCCATGCACGCTTCGTTCAATCAGGTCATAATGCATACTGGACGCAGTGTATTACAATCGCACCCGTGGCCGGCAAAGCTGTTACCCGCAGCGTTCTGTTGCTCACTCGGTCGTACCGATGTGTCAGCCCTGAGAGTCTGAGGTGCGAAAAATTAAGTAATACTGTGATTGTGAAAACGATACCAGTGTTAATTGCTGTTGATGCAGGTAGTTAGTTGAGAGACCTACTTTTTAAAACCTGGAGCGTGGTTACAACTATCGTTTGCATATTTTGTTGTAAGATGTGTTAGGCTGTTTGTTTCACCCAGGATTTTGGTTTGCTTAAAATTTTTCTAATTTTGATGAAACACTTGTAACACTATTCGATGAACTGACAGAACGTGGATAAAGGTTATATATAGCAAGTGGTCAGTAGTACAGTGTACAGTTTGCACAGTACAATCAACTACAGAGTAGTTTGCTGACTAATTGGATGAATTTAGATGAGATCCAACTGTGAAAAGTCAGGGCTTCGACTGGATTCGAACCAGCAACAGAAACACCATACCTCAACGCGGCAAGCGCTCTACCAGCTGAGCTACGAAACCACAGAGAGCGCTTGTCACGTTAAGGCATGGCGTTCCTGTCGCTGGTTCGAATCTAGCCGAAGCCCTGACTTTTCACAGTTGGGTCTCATCTACATTCATAAATCTGCCACACTGCTTATAAGTAATACTAAGTGGATAACGTTTTTTATTACGTGAATTGGCTTGCGAAAAGACCAAAACTGTCCACTGCTTACTTCAACCGTTTTCAAGTTCACGAAATTTGGCAAGTGTCGAAATGACCAATGTGATTTTGGAAAACAATACATTACCCAGCCGTTCTAGTATAAGGCCACAACAGTACTCATGGCGAAAATATTTTCAAAGCTCATCTGAAAATGTTTTCGAAAGGTCCAGTTGGTTGACAATTATATTAAATTTACTTGATGAGAAACTGATTATTATTTTATAATCCGTTAAAGCAGAGCCGATTTTTCGAATTAATTGGCTTACGTTGATGATGCCGAACCTGGTTTAATACTCAAAGAGCTTGTACCACTTTATCAGCATCATCTGAGCAAGAGATTTTAGTGCATAAGACTTAATCTCCATAGTTTTGTGATCTATTAACCCCGTTCAGTCCATAATCATTTCCAAGCATTTTCTGTACAGCGCTGTAAGAGAATAAAACATAATAAAATAAACTTACAGGTTAATTAACATTAAATATACAGCGTGTACCACTCCGTAAAATAATTCCGACTTCCGAAAAAAAAAAGATTTAACGCAATATCGAAACATTCCACTACGATGACACAAAATTTGTACGACTGAAGACTAATTTTGGCAATAAAAATTGACACCCAAAAATTTCACGCAGTGTACCAAATTTATTCTTTTATGTGAAAATTTAAGAAAGACTGTCAACTGCTTCTTAAGAACTCGGTCGTGGAATGAAAACTCAGGTTGTTTGGCAGCTTGTCATTTGTAGACACTGCAGGTTAGGGGATGCTGAGAACGGAGGAATGGAAGACTTGATTGTGTACAAATTTATCAGATAGACATTCAGACTTTTGTGACAACTTGTGCGTCTTGCAATTTGTGGAAACGGATAAACAACAGTTAATTTCGTCTGGCAAAGTAAAACAATTAAAGATTATTGTAAACGGGAGATCATCGGTTTCCTAAATCGATAACAAGGCACTTTGGCTAACAGAAAGATATTCACTGTCAAGTCATCTCATTCAAGCAAAAATCTAGCTGTTCTTAATGCGGAATACGGGAAAATCCCAGCCAAGCGTTCTAGCAACATAGATAACTTAACGAAACTTATTCAGCGGCAGTATATCCGACCACGTTTGTGGGCCTTCTACGTGAAAGCAAACAAAACGAAATATTTTCTCAAGCACAAACAAAATTAGATCGAGGCCTTGATGTGACGCACGACAAATATTCGAACGGTACACGTGGAGTTAAACGGAATGGAAATCAATACTGCTGCACGCAAACTGTCAATGATAAAAAATGGACTTGGCGTTCGACGAGCTAGTGTACAATATGTGCTTACGCACGAGTTTTGGGAAAACATATAATGCTTCAAACACACGTTAGTTGGTTGATTTCCCTTTAAGGGCCACCAAAATTCTGAATGTTCAAATAAATTAAACAAGCTAGAATAAATCAGTATCCTCTTGTTCATCTAAAACACTAGTTTCAAACATTCTGGGCTATCGGATATGGTTTTTGGGTCATTGATTTTGTCGATGACAGCACCTATAGGAATACCAGTTTTCATAACCTCACAGCCATCCATAATAGTGTTAACTATTAGTATGTCCAAGTTATATCAATTTGTGTCATTCTAACAAGTCCGCCATTCTACAGCGTCAAAAAGTTGTGTATATATAAAAACTACCAGAAGGTGGAAAAAGAGAGAACGTCTGAACTGCTGTTTAGAGACGACTGCACAGAAATGTTCTTCGGAAGACGATTACGTACACTCAGAAACGTTGTGGAAAGTTTCAGCGAGGTTAAAAATTACAGTCATTAGTTTCCACGGCAAATGAACGTCGTAGTCCACTAATAAGATTTTAAACTTTGTAGGTATGAGGTTATTGTAAAAACAACAAGTAACACTGCGTTCAGTTTTTGGGCCCCCAATAAACTGGTTACAGTGTAGGGGAACTGATAACTTCAGGTGCAGAACAAATTGCGGACGATTGGCAAAAAAAATTACAAACTGGAATAAGTGAACATCGCAGGTGAGTTCTAAAACGTCTCTGAAAGTATCTTGAATAGCAGATGATGATTAATGATTTTGCTTTTGAGGATCGTGCGTTTTACGCAAGTCATGAAGTCAATCTGCACAGTATATAATCATCCAGTCAAGAGGATTACGACAGAACTGGAACATTCGGTTGTGAATATCACCGAAACCACAGAGACAAAAATCACTGCAAAAGGGACGTGATGATTACGACCTTTTGGTTACACAGTCACCAATACCGGATGGGTCTAACTGACGCATCGGTGACTGCATGAATAAACCACTCGAAAGAGTGGTCCATGTTTGTCATGTGTTCATTATTCCAATTAAAGTCTTCCGAAGAAACTTGACATCAAAATTAAACAATGTGAATGATTATGTAGACTTCACTTATGTGTTTACCTCCACGGATTATCATCCAGGTGAAGTCAGTGACTCGAACACAGTCTTGCTTTTATCTTCATGTTCCTGACTCATGGTCTACTAACTTTTGGTTGTGATATAGAATTATGTTTGCTTGTCTTAGATGGCTCAAAACAGATAGTTAGCTTGCCTGATCAGAAGAAGTACTTCAATAAAAGTCGAAACGTTATCAATTGTTTGCAAATGGCTACGAAAACGTGAACCTAATTTTACAATGATGACATAGCAGAAAACTGACTTAAATTGCACGTTTCGTCCTCAAGCAGAGCTCAATGCATCCTTACCAGTTTTGATTGTAGGAGATTTAAGCATAAAATTCCGAAATATAAAATGAACGTAAAAAGTCAAAGCCCACCATCGATGTAATATTAATGTCATAAACGGTTCATTTTGTGTAGATGAAATAGGGTGAACGTTATCAGATTGTGTTAGACTCCGAATATCTCGTCATGCTTTTGTTTCCAATTGGGAACAACACACATCTGTGGTCAAGTAACCGACGCCTTGGTTCACCACATTAAACGTAGTATACGAATTTAAATGCGGAATAGAAGGAAATACTAAGAGTCATCTTGGAGTCAAGATGGCGCCACATTTACCAGATTGGGTCAAAACGGACGTTTACACACAGGCAATGGTGTGGCAGCTGAATCTCAGCTATATTCGAACCAGTGCTAGAGACAGCACTTGCAAACTTGCCCAGTACCCTAACAGCTACACAATGAAACCAATTTAAGGGTTCAGAAGCTCCCCAGATAAACTCAGTCACCTATCAAACAGGTTGGTACTGAAGACCAGAATGAGACCAGACGCAGAGGCTATAAAGCATCACCTGAAGCAACAATATGTTGGTGACCCAGAAAAGCATTTCCTTGCTCTGTTCTCAACTCTTAAAAAACGTTTGCGTCGGTATGTAAAAGCCGTTTAAAGCGATCACGCCCACTCTGTTTTATACATAGAGTAGGAGTCTTTCTTGGTGCTCATGGTACATTGGAAGCAATCGAATAGCTTCTAAATCTTGACCATTTTACATTTTTTTGTGATTTACGGTATTTGTAGTAGATACCGATACAGATGTAGCCAAAACTGTTTCATTGCAAACCGTGTAACATCAGTCTTGTATCTTCCTTTTGAGTCCACAACATGAAATAGTTGCTCCAAATGTGTTACCGTTTGGTGAATATCCAACTGCATGCCGACAATATCTAGTATCGGCTGAACTCATGTGATTAGCGAACAAATTCACCGTGTGTTTCCCTGATATGTCTAGTCTCACAATTGACCCCTGTTTTCCGCTTTATAATCTCCTGTTCTGTAGTACGCACTTGTTTCGTAAACTCCTAACGTATGATCTTCATCACCTGGACTTGCAACCAAGGGAAGATTGTACTTCTCATTTTGAACTGCTCAACAAGACAGGAAATTTGGCTAACTCTGAATCCCCACTGCTAGTGAAACTTTGATAATATGGCGTGGAAAGAACCGCCTTAACAAGTAGAACGTACACCGAAAACAATTCCAAACTATATACTACATTTACGTGATAACATTACAGCTTATCTACTTCACATGGATCTTATGAATCCAACTACTCGCGAGCCCCATTTTGCACGTGCCCAATAAATGTTGATCACGCAATCGCTACACAAAAGTATTCACATCTTCTGATCCACAGTACATCAGTAGTCGTCGTTCAATCATGTGTGCACATGGTGTTCGCTGTCGCAAAGTAAATCTCCAGTATTAATCTTTTCCATCATTGCTATTGTTTAGATAACATTCGGATTCTAATGTTTTACTTTCACAACCGGATCGATTCATCAAAATGTAAAAACCCGCATTATACGTCTCCTTTTTGTTGTTGAAATGTGACGCAAAATAAAACCGTAGTGTAACTAGAAAATACGTGGAAATGTTGAACAGTTTCGAATATATCTCTGTCGTGAAATGTTATACGCCACTAAAGGTCTACAAGAACTAACCGTCCCCGGCGATTCTCAATCACAGATTATATTACACGATCAGTAGGCGTCAATGTTTGGAGCTACTAAATTAGTTACGGTTTATGTTGGTCGTCTATATCACCTTCAGTGGAATCCATAGGTCAATGCAGATAGAAAAAACAGGCAAATGAATTTGTAACTTTGAACGTTAACGTCCGCCAATCATATGATGGGATGTGACCAATGGTCGCCGGCCACTCAAACCTGTTAACAACAGCAAGATCAGTCGTGTTATCCCGATGAAATCTGGCTAATAAGTATTTATCGCTTAGGCCAACTCACCTTGTAGAATTGTAGTGTTATCTAAGATATTGAGATGGATTGAGTCTGTGCACATTTCCTATAAGTGATTCTATATGTGTTCTTACTAAAGTCGGACTAAACAATGAAAATTGAACCCAAGCGAGAGGCCGGTTTCGGGAAACGGTTCATATATCTTTTCATGTAGCTGCCAGGTCGACTATACTGGCATGATGGAACGGCAGCTGAAGTTTCGGATCTCGGAACACATCCCAGCATTGGTGAGGAAACATGTGACGCAAATACAAACTGATACCCATGTGTGCACCCAGCAACCGCCACACAAACCACCGGCATCAGCGATCGCTCGTCATCTCCTGGAGAATCATCACCAAGTGGATCCCATGCAGGCATTCTCGGTTATTTACGCAACTGATAAGCCCCGGTTGTTACGATATGCTGAGGCAGTTGCTGTGAAACGTTGATGTCCACTTCTGTGTGTGCAAAAAGATTCCTTTATTAGTTTATCTCTCCCATAGTAATTATAACATTGTCTGATTAGCAAACAGATCCACCATGTGTTTCCCTGATATGTCTAGTTTAACAATTGACTCCTGTTTTCCGCTTTATAGTCTCCTGTTCTGTAGTACGCACTTGATCATATGCAGAGAAATTTGCCGGCCTATAAATCGCGCGCATTTATGTTTTTGACTGCCCCACTAAAAAGATTCTCCTGTTATTATTATTACTGTTTCCATTAACCGTTCTACTATCATTGCCGGTGTACCAGGTGCTTCAAGTCGTATGATGAAATTTGGTCAAAGATTTAAGTCGAGCGCCGAAACGATTGGAAATTGTTGATCCAAAAACTGATTATTCAGCTGTTTGGAGTGCCATAAGTAAACCACCACTTATGTTTGATGATAGTCTCATATATAGATAACTTGTGACTGAATCCTTGGTCATGAGCATTGGGTCATGTGGCGTAGTGTGAGGTCAACAGAGTAATGAATGCAAAAGATGTGGTCAGCGTTCAACTTGCAACAATCAAACTTAACGAAACAGCATAAAAATAAACATTTTGGCTGACCCACATTTGCAGGAGACACTTGACTCATTAGTCACTCTTGTTTGAGCTCCTTAATAGTGCATGTCCTTGTCCAGACTACGGCATAAACGTCAATCCGTACGAGTGGGGGGAAGAATACAAACTGAATATACCAATGGTTTTGGAAAAATATTTATCTGCGCATATTCGGCTATTCATCATGTAAGGTGAGTGGAAAGTTCATCAGTATTATAGTTCCTCTAACACAGGCTTTGTGTTCATTTGTTTGTTTATCAGTTTTAGAAAAACACATGCTCATGTTCAAACGAGGATCAGTGTTAATTTGTCGCTGTAACCCATCATAATCGTTTAGAGTAAAACTGCTGAACAAGTGACTATTTTCAGTTGACAAAAACAGTTATCTGCATTACTTACAATTCAATGCACCCACTCAACGTGATTTAACAACGAGGTACTGAAATAAACGAATTGGAGATTATATTTAGAATACTTGAAACACTAAGCACGAGCTGGTTATGCATTTAGAAATGGATGAGGTCGGTCAAGGTGGAACAACAACAGTATGTAGACGAATGTCTATTTGAGTGTTGTTACTGTAGTTAGTAACTGGAACCGGTACAAGTGGATCATTGTGAACATAACAGTCATGCTGTGGATTGATGAAAACCGCTCATATGTGTGCATCGTTGTCATGACATTATCCGTCTCCCATAGTTCTGATATTTTCATTAGCCATTATAAAAACTACTCAATCGTTGATTGTAATACACTATTCATTGGAAATTGAATGTACAGATAAAGCACACGGCACGTAATCTTCTGGTCTACTGAAGCGGTAGATTCAATTGGTCATTCTGGGACAAACTGAAAGCATCGCACACATGTGAACATATAGAATTCATCTCATGCACACACACATTCGCATATCGGTGGAAGTCGCTGGGCAAACACTAGTGTTTGTGTCTGATTCGCATGTTTTCTACGCCACAACTAATGCATCTGCCTTACTTATGGGTGGAAATTGACCAATCACTTGTGATTAACCCACAAAGTAGTTAGCATCTACCATGAATCCATGAGGAGTTGGAGGGGTATCTTGGGAATAGCTGGTCCCGATAACGACGATCAAGATAGCGGACGGTTGGTTTGACCTAGATGAGTGGCGTCGACTGCAGGCAGGCAGTAAAATCGTACCCACAACCGGTGAGTAAGTGTCAAATAGACGGCTCACATACCTACCTACTAGACCATGGGGCTGTGTTCTCTTATATTAGAAAATCGTATGGCATCTAACTCATAAATTTCTGCTGTCCCGGTGATTGCATCTCCGTAGTCTACATATGTAGACTATGTATGCATACACCGTTGGTGTTATCAAATATAGCCGAAACAACTGTCTATCACTTTCTTGGTGACCACTGAAACCAGCTGCATTCTTCTACCGTTCTTCCACAAAGCCTGACTGACAAAGACTAATTCCGATTTCTGTGTGTAAAAACTTACACTGCTAGTCAGAAGCTCGGAAATTCGCCTATGAAATTTGACTAGTGTTATCTCGATCGTCCAGTGAATTGGATTCTAACAACCACCTTGAAATAAAGATGATGGGTGCGCAAAGCAGTTATGTTCTACCTGGCCTACTCCTAGTAAGTACTGCGCTTGAAAAAAACTTAAGCGATCTGGTGAAAAGATTAAGACATACACTATTAGTTGGTAGAAGATGACAGCCGAGAATCTAAGAGGGTTCAACTGCTGATGAAATGAATAATGATAAGTAGTCAAGAAGTTGGTCGCCATAGCTTGAACACCATCCACAGCTGATTGCAATGAGCAACATGGTTGCCTCATACCAACATGGACTGCTGTTCAATTCTTGATTGTGTGTACAAAGAAGCATTGCAGCCAAGCTCTAATTTAAGATGTATCGATATCACTTTCATGTGTTTCGACGTCAGTTTAAGATGTCCCAGGTAGCTGACTCCACGCGAATGTCCAGTCACTCTGTGAGAGTAAACCAGTCCGTGTTTTTCAGCCTATCCACGTGCACATTAACTATGCCACCCTGCTCGCCTTTGAAACCCAGCTAACCATGTTAGTTGGCATCAAGATACCTGAAAATGCTATCGAGACTCCCACACTGGAGTGCTTATTTTCCAAACTGGTTGACTGAAATGTTATTGTTGAACTAAGTATATTCAGTTTATGAAAAAAGTACGGCTATGGTTCACGAACTCTATGAGAGATAAATCGGGGATATTAGCATCCTTAAGCGTTAGTTATAGGTTTTTCTCAAAAATTCCCATTTGATTTCGAGTGCAAACTTGGGAAAGATAATTCTAGAAGACGTTTGCTGACTGGTATCAAAAATAAATTCTAGCTCCGTATCATTTCGCTTACTCAGTTTTGTGGCAAAGACTTGCTGAAAATAAATATATGCGGCGCTGTATATATATATATACATATATATGACAAGACATTTAAGATCCCCTGTAATTTGCATATATTCGTGCAGTCTTAAAACGCAACAAATTTATTTGAAAATGTAATCGCTAGCAAAAAATCTATCAAATTATCGGAAGCAGAACATAGTTGCTTGCATATTTTAAAAGTCGTCGGGGCAAGTCAGTAGACGGTAGAAACAAAATTATGAATTCAGCTTAGAGGCCTTTTCTTTTAAAGTAGCTTGTAGGAATTCAATGCTCTCCTCCTGAGAAATTTTATAAATAACTTCGGCATCCTGTCCCAAAGAGGACAGAAGAGTGTTGGTTCAAAATTACAGCACTGATATCAAGATGGTCTTCAAATCAGATATAGAGCTGTTCATTTGGGAATCCTTGTATTCTTGCTAGGCAAAGAAACCCAACGGATTTTCAGGCTAGTTTTGCTTTGAACTACAATCTGACCAATTCAGCACGCAATCACCAGAGCTATAGCTAGGTTCGCGAGAAGTGAGACCAATGATTAAAACGATTCTGGTTGACATATGCAATGTAACAAGCGCCAACATATTGTCACCGGAATTAAGATCTGTTTCATCTATCTGTATATCCGGTACACTCGAGCTCACAGTTGTGGGTTCATCCCCAATTCACCACCAATCGCCTATCTTTTATTGGGTCGTTCGGGAAAACAAGCCATCTATGTTCATACCTTTGCTACCGCGACCGTCCGGAGTGTATTTTTGTCACAACGCACCACAAAATCCCGTCGGAGTATCTAGGAAAGATGAAACCCCTTCCACTTCCAACACTTATTAATTTATTCCAAACTGAGCAGGATTGAAGTGAACATGTTGCGCGTCAGTTACCCAGGTGCTCACCATGTCAGATGCGCTACTCACAGTGAAGCGGGTGACCTGGACAGAGACGTGATTATCTCGTCACTCAGTAGAATATCTCAACGCGGCTGTTGTATGTAATAAGACCTTAAAACGGATGGACCACGGGAAACAGATTAGCCACCACTGAACAAGATCGGCCTAACGGACGAGAAATTACGAGTGAAAAACAATATGGAAGACGTAGACCAGAAGAAACATTACGGTGGATTATAGTAGCGTTCACATCGTTTTACAATCTGGCCAACGGTAATAACAACGTTCTTTTAAAGGTTTTTAGCGAAACACCTCAAGAAAACAACAGCTGCATGTCAGGATGGCAGAGCATTTGCCTAAGTGGGTGTGTAACCGCGTCAGCCAACCTACTGGAAATTGTGTGGATGAGAACAAAAGCCATTCACACAAGGCACCAGCTTTCTCCATTACGTGTCACATGCTCGAGACGGATCACGACAGTGACAATCCGTCGGCATTCTCAGTCAACTTCACGCACCGGAACACTCGCATACTTCATTCTGCCGAGGCAAGACCACTGTGTGTACAAAAGGAAATGTTTATTAACTTAGTACCACCTTGATAGTGTTCAAGGATTTTTTATACCTGGTCAGCACATTGCGTGACTATCTGATGCCAGTTTCGTGGTTTTCATTCCTGTAGTATTTACTACATGAGATGCGGTAAAATCAGTTGGAAAAAAATTTCGCAACATACTACTATCAGCTTGCCTCTTCAAACATTTAGTCGTTGCACTGTGTTACACTCCAGTCATTAGACTCAGAGCCTGCTATGTCTACACATATCTATAGGTCATCTTTTTGTCTTTAATTCGTGATGGTGAGATTCTCAGGAAATTACTGTAACTTAGTTTAACCTCCGAATTCACCTGTTATGTTGACATTTTTTTAAGTGAAAGGTGCAACCTGAAGCTGTTCGAAATGTACAGTTTGCGATAACGAAAACAGATTTCAAGCCGTTTTATCGACTGCGACTGTTTGAATTTAAATTGACCACCAATCCTTCCGCACAATCGAATTGCCAAAGCCGAGCCAACATAGAGTTGGAAGTATTTTCCCCGTTGACCTCTTTTCGAAGCCGGCGAAAATTGTCTTCCAATACAGACGTGAACCGGATTTTTTGTACCAGTCTTACAGGATCACTGCAGTTGTTTCGTAATTTTACCGCCAATGATTACTCAGTTTTTTGCTTGTTCCGAAAAGATAAACGATTGCTAACACATTTTTAATCGGGGAGGGTGCTGATGTCAGTTGGTTAGATGTGAAAAGCCGGCCCTTCATAGCTTGATGCAGCGGGATGATCAAGAAAAATATTGAGTGGTCATGCAATTAAGCTTAATGTTGCCACGTGCAAATCATTATGCCTAATACAAAGCAAAATTAGCGTTACACCATTGCCATGTACTTCTCAATGTATCATCAATTTTTCCGGATAAGCTACATGATTCAATTTAGATGGTTATATTTGCTGCTGACCTTGAAAAGTCAATATGCACTTTCTTCTGGTACTTATCTAGAAGCTCATGTGACCTCGGTTACAAAGGTTATACTCCTCTATGGGGTAATAATTGAGGATATTATCGTACCAGCAAGTCCAACTTACGGTTTGCCCTTGAAGCTTTGCAACTGGTACGATCTTCGCTAGAAAGCTGTTTAATTGTTAGACCAAGCGACTTAGCTCGTAAAATAAATCATCTTAGAGAATGTTTTCCGAGTCGCAACATGGGGATGTTTCCGATGGTACTTAGACAGTCATTCCGGTCGCTAATTCATACTGGACAGAAAAACCTGAGTACCAAAAGTAGTAACATCTTGCAGAATAATGTATGATGAATATATTTTGTAATCACAGTAGATTCGCAATCGCTTTTCTTCAAGCATAACAAATAAAAATTTTGTCTATCCAATTTTATCATTTTAATCAGAAAAGGAACGAAATAATTTGGACAGAAATTTAAAAAAACTGCGTTGGCAGAACAAATAAAACATCTACGTGACAAAGTGCTTGTTGAACTTCAGAATTTCTGATGATCAGTAACTTTTATCGTTTTATCAGACTACGATGAGTTGTCGGGTTTCCCACTGTCCTTCAAGGGAGAAATTTTGCCTATTATGTTAACTCTTTGTTCATTTCTTCCACGATCCAAACTTGTTAGTTAAAGTGAAATCACAATGTAGCTAAAATTGCCGAGTAATTTGTTGATCAATGATATACACTAAGTATCACTCGAATTTGATAGCAAATTTGGTATTTACCTAGATACTTCACGTCGGCCCGTTTCGAACGAAGACACCATGTTTCACTTTCAATAGATCGTGTGAACACATCATTAGTAGAAAAGTAATCCGCGGTCCGTAAACTTGCGAGACAACTGTACCGACTACTATGTCAATAATTTCACACGAATTCTAGCCAGTAAGTTACGTCTACTCAGGTACATAGTGCTCGGATTTGGATCCATCTGACCGACTTACATCGGTGGTTGGATGAGCTGAACATTTGAAGGCCGCTTCGGTGGAGCTAACCGTCTCTAGAACCATCTATTTTATCGATTATGTTCAATCTACTTCTGTATTCTACATCTCCAGTAATCTCCGTTTTGCCTGTAACATTAACTGTGACGAAATAATGAACTCCGCTTCTGTTCCATCAATCTATAATCTATATCCCTCACAGTAATCCCATTCTGCATAATCCCAAACTTACATCTAGTTCATTGTGTATATAGCAGCCTTCTGGTCAAAATTTAAACGTTGCGAGTCGTTTTCAAAATCACAGAAGTCGCAGACAGTTTCAAGTATACTCAATATGTTCACATTGTTTGCTACCAAAACGATTACCCACAGTTGCATGTCTTCAAATTTCAGGTTACTGAAGCGCCTTTAGGGGATACGTTTGAGCTGTTAACCATATTCCATAGTTATGCAATTATAAGTTCTGAGACCAGTTGTACTCACAGTAATTGCCTAGCCTGTTACACAATACTTTTTTCGGCAGACAACAACATTGGATGATGAAATGTACATGCAAATTTGAGTTACGTTCATCCAGTAGAATTTTATCATTTCAGCAACAAAGGTCAGTGTACTTGTACGTAAGTTTGTACAATGTCAACTACCAAAAATTACAAAATCTTTGTATACGGCACAGTTGTAAATTGTTAAGTTATGAGTTAAACATTTTGTATATGATGCAAACAATGCACAAAAAGCATATTCAACTACTATAAATTACCTACCTATCCCATCTCCGGGTACAAACTACGCTTTGCTTTACCCGGGCCATCATCTACGAGGTAACTCGGTAAGTCTGTAGCATCAGATGCACCATTTGTCTGATATACCTAAAGCAGCCTACCAGAATCAGCCGGAGCAAGGTCGACAGTGGATCATACGAATACTCGGTGCACACATGCAAAATACCAAGAAGCCTTCAGATAGCCATTAGAATCCCTATGGCAGAATAAAGATACATATGGTACCTCACTGTTGCTTTTGATCGCCTGTTGTTTGCAACAGGCTGAACTTACTTATAGTGTGCACTTTGACTGGCTTTCCCTCCCGCTCAGATTCGTCCAAAATTTTCTCATGAACTGAGAACTCCAAAACTGAAATCATCAGTTGATTATTTTCTTTCTAACCTGCTCAACATACATAATGATGTATAGAGGTATTCTCACCCAAGCTATAAATTTTTTATGAATGCGATGAATCAAGGCCTTTAGGGTCTGTAAGAACGCGCTAATTTGCACGTGAATGCCACGTAATTACGACCGCGGTATCGTTCTTGTAATGGCAAAACTAACAGCTTTATTACAGAGATATACAGTCAAAAACTTCCTGTATCACTCACTGGTCAACTAGAACTAGGTGCACAACTTTCCCAATTCATAGTTGATCGGAATAACTAAAAATAAGCCAAGAAGTAGTTTGGCAGATTTCATAATTTAGAAAAGACCCAATCGTGAAAATTCTGGACTTCAGCTGGATTCGAACGAGCGACAGAAACATGCTCAGATGTGGCAAATGCTCTACCAGTTGGGGTAGGAAACCAATTTCTGAGCTCCTAGCGTGGCTTCGTAGCTCAGCTGGTAGAGTATTTACCGCATTTTGGCATGCTGATTCTGTCGCTCGTACGAATCCAGCCGAAGTTCAGAATTTTCGCAATTGGGTCTCTTCGAAAAATAATCCACCATGAGTTTATTACATTTATTGTCCACACATATCAAACATACTCCAAGCCAAACCAAACGTAATGACGTATGGAAGAAAGCAGACAAACTGACTCCTTAAATACGGAATTCCCTTTATCCTCTTCAGCAGAGCAGAAAAAGATGTGCTATGATATGCTAATTTTTCGATTGTTCCTAGCAGATGCAGAAGTAAACCATGCAGATTATCTGCGCTGGGCAAATACAGACAAACGGGGACTAGCCACGAGTGTAATCACACCGCTTATTAAATAATCAGAAACACGACAACTAAATACGTTCCCTCAAGCACTTTTATGTACAAAACGCCGGTTTTGCTACAATACAGTAAACTCATTTTCTTATCGTTCATTACTGTGAACCAGCTAACTAGGTCGAATAGGCGACCTTTTACCCTGAAGTGTTTACAAAACTTTGATGTGGGATTTCGGGCTGTCCTATCATTAAATTGAGGCTAATGTGTTGGTTCAGTTAGTTTGAGCTGCGTTCAAACATTCAATAGCAAAGTTGCCAATCTGACTTGTCTGGTATACAATGTGAGAGATGGAATATTTGAACCATGGAAGAGATGTATCGTGATGTGCTCTATGCAGTCAAAAATGTAAAACACTGGAATATGAGTGGCAACAGTAGGAACGGTCACGTTACGTTACGCACCAGCTGTAGGTTTGAAAACGGATGCGATGATGAGTGTACTAGCAGGACTGATCGATGCCAAAGACAAAGAATGACTGAACGTATGCCCAATTGTTAACCAGAACGATGACGTAACAGACAATGACAACAGAACCAGGTAACAGAAATCCTACTTCGTTGATTGCAAGGCCCATCATATAGATCGCTCATAGTGCTGATTCAGTCGCCTCGTTTGATGTATTCCGTCTAATGAATCTCAACTTGTTCACGTTCTCCGATATGCTGTTGCTCAATACTCGTGACTTGCACTGTGTACACAACTGCTGACTCAGATAGCTTGACTGCTTTCCATCCTTCAATACAAAGCTCAATCGTGACCAGCTCCACTGTGATTACCATGTTCCATATATCCTCGTCACTCAAGCGAATGAACGAAAGGTCGCGATGCCTTCTTTCGTCATTGGCGACTTTGCTATACAAATCCCTTATGGTTGTATGATCAGGAGATGACACCAGCTTCTGTTTGCCTCTTATGAACCAGCGTTCAAGAAAATAATGGCAACGGTTGACGTGCACCTTACCGTTGATATGCATTCACATGCGTTGAAGCAGTATTAAAATAGGAAAACATTCGATATAGTTTTGGTTCTGCGTTCTATAAGTTTCTGCTGAACTAAGATGACAAGCATTCTGATCTCATTCTCGTAAGTGAACGCAACTCCCTCATTAAATGTAACATTGGATACGATCACTTGCAAGTTGGTCCAGGACAACGGCGATGACATGACAGACAACGACAACTGAACGAGGTAGCCGAAATCCTACTTCGTTGATTGCAAGGTCCATCATCTAAACCGTTTGTCTCGCCGACTCAGTCATTTTGTTTCATGTATTATTACGCTCTCGGGGTCTAGAATTATCTGCATTCTCCCAAACCCTGTTAACTACTGTTCCCTACTCGACCTTGTGTGTGTGTGTATAAACTATGGACGCGAACTGATAATATTCCTTCCTTCTGTTGTAAATCCCGATCGTGACCGTTTCTATATTGGTTTCCACCGTGCCGTTCTGTACATTCTAATATTTTACGTTCGGTAGTGAAGGGTGTAAACGAAACGTTGACACTTCAGGATGTCTTCCTTCGTTACTGGTAACACAACACAAATTACAACACAATACTTAACAGCTGGTTAAGAATTGTAGTGTCAACATTCTCTTGCAGTTTTCACTGAGAGTTATGCAACAATTCATAACGCATCAACTCTGTGTGTACTATAGAGATGCACAGGCTGTCACTCATTATCGATTTTGATCCTCCTGCAGTTGCGTCCTGAGAGCGTGATAATTGAATACATTTATTAAAGTGTATAATACTCGGCTGTTTATTTTATCCTTGAAGTTTTTCTTCGCCCGACTGTTTAGATGGACTCACAGGCGTAGCGGAGAAAGAACACACAGTGCACTTGACTTTCCAAGAACAGCACGCTACTGCTCATTTTCATCAAGGTTAAAAACTCAAAGAAAAGGGAACGAAAAGAAAAAATCGGTCAAATTGCTACTAAATTAGAGGGAAACGTGGAGTGTGTGTTTCTTTTTGAAGTGTTTTTGTTCATATATTTTGTCCTACTTCTGTATGAGCGCCGTCACACGGGCAAAAATTCACAAATTTGACTTACATTCAGATTATTGCATGATACAGCCCACGAATTTCATTTCTACCAGGTGAATCATGAGAACAAAATTTCTGGAAAATGTAGGAGGTTTAATATTATTCTAGTTTGTTTTGGATGTCCCCTGTTAGAAACTAGTGTATCAGGAACTCCACCTGTGTTTTATACAACATCAGTGGTTTCTCCTTTAAAACGATATAAACCCAGGTCTAAATAATACTTATGTAGGACTCAGCATAAACCTACGTAGGTACCTCATGGACCGCCAGAATGAATGACTACACTTCTGGAAAAAAACCACTTAAATTCATCGTTGATACTCCTCACGTTCAAGCCTGAAGAAGATAAGACAAACAGTTCTATTTTGTCGAAGTTTATCAACTTCGCTTATCAGATAATGTTAACACTTGACTAGTTTGAACTAGTCAACCCTCTGAATAAAAGTTGAACTTGACATTAGGACAGGAACAATCCTGCCGCAAAACGTGGTTGTAGGTTGACCCCTGAACATTTCATATGGGGAATGTCGTATTGTTCAGCACACGTCCAATGCTCAGCAGGTTAAAGATAAATGTTGAACTTGATCCTCACGATCTTCCACAGCGGTTAGGCAAAAGCTCTTATGAAGTTGACCCGAGGCCGGTGTCGTGCTGCTTACAGTTTCTCTCTTCGCTTTATAATAGTATAGTCCCACTGTTCCTGGGGCACCCGAAGGTGTACACGTCCATCATAACAACTAAACCATATAATCTGGCCAACATCTGTAAAATTTCACTGGCGCTATCTTGTTTTAACAAGGTTGAAAACAACAGTCTGTCCAATTAGCGCGTGCTCATGTTAGGAAGTGATCGTACAAACACTCATTACAAGCTTTACGTAGGAAAACCGAACAGTCATATAGTCAAGATGATGCATGTCCGCCGTAAACAAGCGTTAGATAACCACCGCTTCAGAATAGTAAATTCATAAGTAGCGCACTCTAGCCAAAGCAGCCGAATCAAGTTAGCTATCGCCATGTGTCAGTCAGTCAGAAATAAGGTCAGTGGACAACAACCAACAGAAATCAGAGGTATTAATGGTCATCTTGCCACCTGAAATCCAAGTAAAACTTGTACAGACGGACAAGCATTATATGCTAATTGACTATAACTTTTTAATACAATGAATAGGTATTTTTTAGGATATGTACCATCAGTAGTATAGTGCACTGGACTGGCTAACATCCGAAAGGTTCCAGTTTTATACCAACAGTCAAAGTACGAGAACAAATTATCAGTAGTTCCAGACAGACACAAGAAGTGTACAATATAGGCGATTGATCTCATCGACAAAATGTTCCTAATGATCCGGTAACGTCGCCGGTATATAAAGGTTCACAATTGAGTCGAATATGTAAAGAATAGCATGAAACACTATAGTGAAAAGTTTTATTTAACGAGTTTACTAAGGTAACCATCTCGTCTACGGCAATCAACTCTGCAGATGATGACTTTGTTCTCACAAATTCAAACATGTTTTGATATTGTGCCAACCCGTACAAACCAGCATAAGGTAGGTTAACTCAACCGAGATCAACTCAATAACCAGAGTAGATGAGGTGGAGTGACAAGAATAGTTTCATTGTATAATCTGAACCGTTCAGAGTCTTTGTTAGACCTACCAAAACGGAAAGCGATTTATCTTTTTTTCGGACGCTGAGATTTTGCAGCGAACGTGAACTGATCATAAATAGTTTTACTAAAATAACACGTAAGCAACGGTCGTATGTAAACGAAAAGAATATCTCACTTAGTCCATCAAGCACGTCGAGCTGTTTAATCTGCACACCGCACGCAAGTTGGTAATTTTAAGTTTCTATCCTCCGACGACATCTTGTCTGGCTTAACTGTGTAGAAAATCCGTCGCCATAACATATTTTGCAATCAACAGAACCTGAGTAGTCCGCTCGCGATAGTGTCGGTGTATGCGGACTTGGAAAGTGTCTAACCATGTGTTAATATAAGCGCTGAGCCGTTCTGTTCATGCAAGCGTTATTGCTTTCGCAAACTCACTCACAGGGCAGATTGGTCGGCGGAGTAATCAGTTGTGAAATGGAATGTCAAACCGAAACACACAAACAACAAACTTTGGTCTATTCGTCGAGCTGTTTCCTTTTGGTTTGTGAATAATTAAAAAACTTGGGTTACTTGCATATTATGATACGAAATTTTAGCCGTTTTACTCTTTAGGAAATTTTTACGAACGAGCAAACTGTTCTGTGAAAACGATCAAACAAAGGCACTTTAAACATATATCTGGTGGTACCGTGTTTAATCTAAACTGCTCCTAACGATAACGTTCACGTTATGTTTCATACTATAGACGAGATATGCAGGATTTGAGCAGTGACGATGATCCATTGATTTGCCATCTACACTAAACTAACAAGTTTAAAAAATCGATCGACGAAAGATATCATTTCGTAAGATATTAACACAATAATCCTCCGATGAAGAAACACATTTG
>JTDE01000577.1:0-10122 GCA_014338405.1 Paragonimus skrjabini miyazakii
TTTTAACACTCTAGGGGGGGAGTTCTATATGGTATTGTACACATTTTCATAATCCGCTTTATTGTTATATACAGTTTGCACCACTTTCCCTTGTACAGAATGAACATCACTTGTTTGAATTGATTCTGCTTAGCAATACATATTTGGTGCGCGCGTCTCGTCTCCTTGACGTTCCTGTTACGTGTAGATTGGGATTGCCTGTAGCGAGCTATTCGGCTACTGCGTTTTGAACTGAATATTGGCATTTGTATCCTTGTATTGGACTAGTCCCTCTACAGGTACTTACTTTCGTTGGTTTGAATTCCGTAGAAACCCAGATTGTTTAAACTTTTCAGTAGTATACCTTCAAGGTTCGGCAGACTCGACGATAGATTCCGGCGTGAACTGCTGAAATAGTTTTGAACGGGCAATGAAATATTTTGAGTGCTTGTTGGGTTCAACATAACACAGTGACTAGGGGGGTATCTGAGTCTATAATTAAAATACCGTTTGCTCATAGCGTGACCTCGTAATGCAGCAGAAACCTAGCTTGGAAACGCCATTACTCCGAAGTCCAGGTTCTTCACGTCTAATATTACAGAATTGCGAAACCCCTTGTAAATAATCACATTCTTTGTCAAACTGCGCAGATTGAGTGTATCTGCCTATTAGCACAGGGTTATTTTTATGTTATGGGTTACTGAGTTCTGTTAGCTTATTGGCTGACGTAAGTAGAGACATTACGGAGCCTGGTATTGTGGTAGATCGTGCTATCGTTATAAATGTTATTGAAAACCATCTAATTATTGCATACGGCCTTACTGCGATTTAGACTTTTCGAAGCCTTTCCCATCTGCTGTCCGGAAATGCGTTGTATCATACTGTTGTTCGTACGTCCGAATAAATTGACTCGCTGTAGTTCCGGGGTTACCTTATCTGTTCTAGACTTCACAGTGGATAGGCAAAACATTGTCCACTTTTCTATCAAATGTAGCACTCAGACCATTCACGATCTCCATTTATAGTGGTTATTCTGCAGGTCCTACAGGAGATGTAGTAAATCCTAGTAACACTGCCTCAGTAAACCCCATCTCTCACCATCCAGTCCTAGGTCTCCCTTGTTCCTTACCTAGACTTAGAGTGCGAATTACTGTTGATGCTTTCAACGTTCATACTTCAAAACAGATAGGTCAACAGTCCTCTCTCGCACGAACGTTAGACTCACTGGATGTAGATCTTTGCTGCATTTCAGAGATCAGAATTTAGGACAGAAGTCAACGCTTAGAACTAACGGCATCCGCACTGTCTATCCGATACTGGTTAAACACTTTGGGTTACTCCACGGCCGCCGCCGCATCGATAGATGGGGATGCTGTTGACAGTAGATTTTGTGTCGTCCGACTGAAAGCTCCTACTGAGGTCTGTTCTAGACGTGGAACGTTCAGAAATCGTTTCATTGTGTCTGTTCACGCCTCAACTAACTGTAATGACGTTAGCGTCAAGGAATCTTTTACTCAGATTTGGCCACTCTCCATTGGTTGACACATGGTCATTATATACTCTTTCTTGCAGGATATATGAACGTTTAGATCGGCCGCATTGGTGAGGCCGAGTCTCTTTTAGATGAAAAGTTTGGGATAGCATCATACTGCTAAGATACTGATGAGCGACTGTTGGAACATTGTGCTGAGCGTCAGCTGTTTTAAACCGACATTAATGTTAGACATCGCGGAGATCATTGTTTTATCTGGCGCCCCTTTCTCCGGATCAGGCCTGGTTTTAGATAAATCACGTAGCTATTAGTTGTAAGTGGCGGGACCCTATTCAGGATCTGGATTCACTACAAACATTGGCACTTCACTGTTCTCTTCTTACCTTTGCTGAGCGACGATCCCACGGACAGCAGCGGCTGGCTGTTGAGAAACTGTCCATACCGTTGGTAAAGCACAATTCCCAATCTGGCCTAGAGAGCAAGCATATCAATTCACACCCAAAGCGCATATGCTATTTATGGTTCAGGTACTGTAGCATGCAGCACGGTGATTCATAGGTTAACAGACAGTGGATTTCAAAGAAAACCCTAGAGATGTTAAATAGTGGATGCTCTTGGCAATACATACAACGAGTTTAAGAGAGATATCCGTAGGAAGATGAGGCGTATCCTAATCGCCGATCGTGAAGCTTGGCTAATGGAAAAGTTAAGAAAATGGAAATCGCTTCTGCTTCAGGGAACACTGACAGACTGTTCAAGCTTATCCGCACTACTATCCCAAGGCGTTCGTCTGTCAGCGGGGTTGAGAGCACATCAATTCATAATAAGTACAGAAGGTCAGGACGCTGGTTGGAATACTCTAAAGGTAAATGTAGCTGGTCTCCTGCTTCGACAGTGTAACTACCACAAGCTGTGGCACCCTGGTCGATAGATTCAAGACCACCTACGAAAAAGGAGGCCCGCAATTGCACTCAGATTCCAAAGAGTAGTGACTGTTGACCCAGGTGGTCTCTTGCCTGCGCACTTCGAAGAAGGTAGGGGGGTTAGTGGAAGCCTTGGCTCAGTTAATTCAACTTGTGTGGGGGACGGTGAACGTACTTCTGTGACTTCCTCCCTAGTGGAATACTGATTGATCTTGATTATGCTTACGATAAAGTGCTGTTGTTTGACATGTTTCAAGCAACACAAAAAATGCGTTATTTCGCATTCTGCTCAATACTTCGGAATGCGCTCTGCAGCCTCAAAATGCAAAAGGCTTCTGTAAGATTGCTGTGATTACGTGGATTAAATGTCGGATAATGAGGTTATGGAAGTTGTCGAACGGCTTTTGTACTTGTGAATTCGCAACAATGGCGGCAGAATTGTAGGGAGTGAAATAAAAGCTCGTTTCTCTCAGCGGTATTTGGTAATCTGGGACATCTTTGGAGAAGCATCTCTCTGGGGCTTGAGTGTCGCACATATGGGGCGACAATGAAGACTGGGTTGTTTTAAGATTGCGAAACTTTAGGGATCATAGTAGAAGACTTGAATCGTCTACAAGTATTTGACCATCGCTATCTGTGTTAAATCATTCGCATCGATTAACACCAGCGGGCAGTCCACGAAGAAGTTATGGAACGGGTGTTTGGTATTGATTGTCAAACGGGTTCTTTTGTTCAGTCACTTCATTTGTACAGAGTTAGATGGTTAGGTTGTGCACTAAGGATGCTAGCTAGTCGTTTTCTACACCGGGTACTGTTCGCCGACGCTGAGGCCGACTGGCGCAAGGTGCGAGTTGGACAGATGATGATCTGGCGTAGATAAATGAAATCGTTCACGAAGGGGTTGGCTACCGTAGATCGGGTTCGTCTTCCGGGCTGGAGCCCTCGCGACTCACAGAGTCGGTGGCTTGAGACGTTAGGTGAGATGGCGGCTAACCGAGCTCATTGGCGTGAATGTTGTCGTTGTTTGGCCGAGTTGTCTGTGAAGTGATTGTGTTCAGTGACGCGGGGCAGTGAAAGCCGTAAGGGAGCTGTTTTGCTGATGACGTCTTACATTCACATACAGCTCGGTTGTTCGTTTGTAAGGTGTAGGCATCTTGATATTGAATGTTTGAATATGGACGCACCTATTTTTAATGGTTGGTTCCCTTCACCCCCATTTCTGTTTTATTTTTATTCCTGTCGAAAGCCTGTTTTTTCTTCACGTTTACGTGTCAGTTAAGCATCAGTATGATGAAAATGATGATGAGGACGATGATACATGTTTGATTTATACGATGAGTTACAGTTTGAGGTGATATCTTAATGTCTACAAGGGTTTTATTTTTTATGTCTAAAACTGTTTAAAACCAGGCGTAGTGCCTTCCTGTGCTCACTGAATGCAAGTTTTCTACCCCTAACAGTTTTCCCGGACCGTTAACCAAATACGTTAAATTTTCCTCTGGATTAATGAGACAATTGTATAATCCTAGTGGCATTCCTTGTTGTAGTCTGATTGAAGTGATCGTGGTTCACCTGTGCAGGTCCTGCGAACTGCTCGCCTCAAAAAGATTATTCAGTAATGATAATCTGTTTCGTTTCAACTTCTCCAGATTTATATTTATCTCGTCAACTTGGTTCCATTGTAAAGTTATGCGTGACCCTACCTGCGTGTACCATTCTCCTGTTGCCCCCTACTTAGTACGGTTTAGTACTGACCAGAACATTTTTTAAAATGTAACGGTTAATGTTGATGTCAATGACTCCAAAATGACCTGTGTGCTGGAGATGTACTTGTATATTTACTGGATATTTACAGTAAGCAATTTGCTTTCTTGATGTGAATTCAGTTCATATTTGTTTGTATAGTCCATACCGTCCATACTGTATTTAGACATTCCTTTGAAATGAACTTGTTATTTTATCTAATTTGGTATAGTTTCACATCCTTCCGTGGCGTTGCACGACATGTCATAACATAGCCTTGTAGATCCCAGTGCGACTTTATTGATTCCTCCGTTTTTATAGATATTTAGTTGAGTTGATTAAGTTTTCATTTGAATCCACGAAATTCATTAACGTCGTTTTATGATAAATGAATAAAATTTGAACTGCGATAAATCCTTTTTCCTCTTCAAGTTATCAGTTTTCTAATGCTTCGTCTGAATTCACTGGTCCGCCGCCTTAAGCCTTACGGAGAAATTGACCAATAAAAGTTTATTGCTACTTAGTACTGCTGGAGATAAGCGAAACACACAAACGTTTAATTTGTAGCGTGAAGCTTTGCCAGTGCGATAAATAATTGTTCCTAATAACATAATTACCGTCACAGATCGTTTGTGAATGAGTGTCATCTAAGCTATCCTGCGGTCTTACCTCTGAATTTTGTTGTGTATTAATTCCCGTGAATAATCCAGATGGTATCTGTCATTGGTTACTGGAGTGACTGTCGTCTTGTGATTTACGCAGTAAAGTATCTCGATTTTCCATCTCGTATGAACCATACAACTTCTGGGAAAACGTCACCACCCAACAGTTTTGACAGAGACTTCAAGGTATTTGTATTCCTTGCTAGGAAGACTCCGTGACTTCAGTAAAATGTTGGCGGTTTTTTTTTTTGTTGGTGGGAGTATTCTTTCTCATTTATAAAGCTGACTGAAAAGTTCCACTTTATTCCCACTTCAACGATCTTAAATTGGTGTCAAGGTGGACATGGCGAAGTTAACGCAGTTCACCCTTCGCTCGATTTTTTGATGGTGTTTTGTGAATCACATGTTTAACTTCCAAACCGCAGCATGCATTGTACATATGTCTATTGAAAAAGAAGTCAGGATATCTGGAAGATGTGAGTGGCATGAAGAGTAACATGCACACTCAACATCTAGATGTATGTGCTGATCATCGACAAATAGGAACGTGTGCGTGACGTGAGTCATATTTTACCATTGCATCTTCTGACACTCACATGTTGGTTACCGGTTTGCAACATCTCTCGACAAACTGCTACACTATGGGTCCAAGATGTGGGTATTTTTGAAGTCTATGCTATTTCCCCTCGAGGTTGACAACACGAGCAGTTTTTGCCTTTTTCTCTCCTCACGCTGATGCCCTCGGGACTTTGCATATTTAACAAACTTGCTCAAACTGCCTTCCAAGCCGGCAACATTGGTTCTCTAACAGACGCAATTTCGGACTTGGCTTCTTCAGTTCATGCGGTGTCTTGGAGCGATAATTTACAAGGAGAGGTCAGTGTCACTGATATTACCTCGGAGTTAATATGGGTTGTAACTTCTAGCAATAGATGTTGAAATCGATGCTTAACTTTGTTAACAAGAAAGGATTTTCATGTTAAAGGGAAAGATGTTCGTCAACAGTTAACACAACAAGTGCAATGAAAGTTTAGGGGTTCAATGATGAAAAACCCGTAATCTCAGCCCAACGTTAGTATCTAGTTTAGAAGAATTTCGATAAATGATATGCGCGCTGAAAATAGTTGTCACAAATCTACAGTGGTTTAGCTTAGGTCCTTACTGAAACAGACGTTTCTATAATGAAAACGCGAATGGTTGCTGACAAATTAATTGTTCTGCTGTATGTTGTTCCACTGACATAAACTGATGTACTATGGATTAGAAGTGTTGTATTGGCTATCATCTTTGCGAACATGTAATAAACTAACACGACGAGGAAGTAAAATGACCCCTCACACTGAAATACGTTTGATGGGCAATTTCTATTTCAATCAAACGTTTTCCCAAACTAAAGCTAGTCCTAAAAGACTCAAGGAGCAAATGCAATGACGACTGCACACAAAACTGCTGTCACACTTAACAATCTAGCGGGCAGTCAGCGAGAAGGGGGTTGGAGTGTTATCGCTTTACAGATAGCGGTCAAAACCTAGAATTGGTTAAAAGGCAGGCATGTATGCTATGCGACAACCAATACTTAACATATATTGGCGGTAGCTGAGGCCCGTTAATTAACTGCAGTAAATTGTAACGTTCCGTGATGAAAGATAGCTTAAGCTACTTGCTGAATATATTTAGTAAAACAGAATCGTGACCGCCTGTTTACAAGTTTTCAGTCTCTAACGGACACATTTTAGCAGGGCTTCTCTGCTATGATTGCAATGCATGATGACTTAAGGCCCCACATAAGAACCAATGAAAATCACCTTAAGTGTCGAAACAGTACGGTTTAACAAACATTAAATAGCTTTATGAATTTTTAGGAGAAACCACTGAAAGAACATGAAGTTAGCCGCTCAACACTTTCCGAGTTAAACGGGTTTCAACGGCTTAATGATGCTGGCTTCCGGATATCACTGAGTTCGTCTCAAGGATTACACCAATTGATTAACGTGTCTTCCAGTTTCCCTTACAATGTTTTACCTACCTAAATGTCTATTAAGTCACATGCGATCATAAAAATGTGAGGTCTCATAGACCTGAACAAGATTGGTCAGGGCAATAGTGGATGGCGCCTTTGTGACTGACAGTCACTCTCGTACTCAGTCAACTAGCACCAACTTCCTAGACCAGTAATGGAAGTTTTGAATCTCTTAGTAGATTAGTTGTATTTTGTAGGAATCGACTTTTTATACAGAAACTTTATATGAAGGATGAGCTGAGAAGAAGTGTGTCAAGAATTGCTCACGCAAATTTCCCCGTGAGTTATGTCCACGTTCTGCTAGTTTACTTACTCTACGACAATAATCAGGGTCGTGCTGAACGATTCATAGTCTGTAACGTCCGCAAGCAGGCATAGTACATGATAACTTCTGTACAGACTAGCAGGGAAAGTAAATTTTCGTGAAGTTCACTTTTGAGTACGCCAAACGGTTACTGGATTTAGATGAGATCCAACTGTGAAAAGTCGAGGCTTCGGCTGGATTCGAACCAGCGACAGAAACACCATGCCTCAACGCGGCAAGCGCTCTACCAACTGAGCTACGAAGCCACGCCAGGAGGTCGGAAATTTCATATTTGGACTCGGTTACCCACCCGTCCCACTGTCTCATATGGAATCCACCAAATGATTCAGGGGATCGACTGCCCCGGCAGGATTTCTCGAACAGTTCACGCTGGAATCCACCAACGCCACTGTTGAGCATGGAATTTGTATTACTAATAAGTAGTGTGGCAGATTTATGAATTTAGATGAGACCCAACTGTGAAAAGTCAGTTACTGGATTACTTGTCAACTTAATCAATAACAAGATATGTTTGGTCTCAAGTTGGCTAGAAGTAGTACAGTAGTTAGTAAGTTATTTAAGACGTTGAAAGAGGTGATGCAATTTTTAGTGGGCGCATCTTACTATTATCCACTGAATGATGCAAACGGCTGAACAGTTGCAATGAGATGACATTTCCGAATAGCCATTTCGCATATAATTGCACTTTGCTCGAGGTCAATGCGCATTAGAGATCAGCAGTCGTTTGTGACTTCCTCCAGGCGGGCACTTCAGGTGAGACACTTTTATGTTGACTCACAGTCAGTATGGACGATTAGTCATATCTCTGACTGCTGAGGTGATGTAATCGCGCAGAATGGAGATAATAAATACCTGGTCAACCACCTAGCAATCATGGTGTATCAATCGTGCCGAAGTTATCCGCTTAACTTAACACACTTAAAATCACCTTGTTGAGTGAACAAAACGGTTTTCAATAAATCTTCGTCTCAAGTAAACAAAATTGCAGATCAGGTAAAGTAGCCATAAGAAAAGTTATTAATCCATAATGAAAAGAGAGCATGTGGATTGGATAAAATGCAAACATGATTTCGCTGTGGTTATGCTCTCGAATGAAGTAAGTTTTAAACAGTCAGCGTTAATTTGACTGGGTTGGAGGGATGGAATCAAATCGTCGCGTGGGTTGGATGTATCCGGGACACCGGAGAAGATGCGAAACGGCCTCTCCGTGTAAGCTAGTCGGTGACAATCAACTAGGTTGAGCAGGATGCATGCTTTAAAATACTCTGTTGTTCCTGAGAGGAGCAAAGTAAATAAACATTGAATACTACGAACAGTGTGTGCTGAACCACAGGAACAGTCAAACGCATAGAACAAAAATGAAGCACGCCATTTCTGAGTTAGTGCCATTGTCCGTTTTTAACTGGAATGTTCCGAAAGAACTTGTGGTATTATGTGTACTGCATAACGTGTTATCAGTTTAGCTACTGCATTCTGTTTACATGGCAAAGATATATAAGCCCTTTCCTTATCAACCGTATTTACTGGTACGTACTTTGAACACTGCTGCATGTTTCTGGTATTAAATTTCTAAGAACAGGTATTATTAGACAGAATATCTTGTAATATGTTTTTGCTCCAACTCTGTCCTACCTTTTGTGCAGATTATTTTTAATTTATTAGTCAATCAACATACAAAACCCTGGTTGAGACTATTCGGTACATAGCTGTGGAAGTGTAAGTATTGTCTGCTCCATGTTTATTTTTGCCTACTAGGCAGCACACACCATCCACATCGTTGTTAACTGGTTGTTCTTATAGTTTCAAATGGTTTACTTGCTGAAATAAATTTTTGTTACTTGTGAGTAGTGCGATATTTTATGTAAAATTGGTCACCTTCGAAGACCATTTTGTGATTCAAAACAATTCAGTCCCTATGCTAATAAATGAAATTCTGGTGACCATGATCACTACAAGTTTTCACTTCAAACCGAATGACTGAACTTCATTTACTTTGACTTGAAAACAATTTGTTGTTCTCTCTGCGACCACAGAAGCGTGTTCTCAGTAGCACAGATTAATATTTCCTGGATGCAAAGTGGTACTCTGGTCACAAGTTTTTCTGTGATGTATGCAAACGGCTTAGCTAAAAATATAGTAAATTTGAATTTAGATCCATATCTTCTGTACATAGCCGTATATGGCTTTACTATGTGACTGTATGTCTGAAACCTTTTTAGGGAGTTTCCTCGTGATCATAAGTGAAGGCATTACTTAGCAAACTATTTATAAACCTGTTTATACTTTGTCCTGTTCAATCTTCTTGACTGACCCAGCAGACAAACACGAGGGTAGGGAGCCAAGAGGTAGGCAAACGAATGTGTGCATTCTCAATTTTTTTGTACTTGTTCCTTCCAGCCCATTTTCAACAAAACAAGGCTGACATGTTTGAACATTGTTCACCGGAGTCTTTCTGGTTAAATGACTATTGGTCGGCATTTTGTTGTTTAACTGAATAGTCGACTGGTGGGCAATACTCACCAACCACGTGTTCAGTTTGCATCAAATGTTAGTCACAAACTGCCGTATGTTAATCGCGATTGTTTTGTTAAACTCGATGTAACTCCATCTTCTTGTGCTAGCTCATTCATCTATCGCTATTCAACCATTTTGTAGAGGATATACTTGTTTCTAGTGGGCTGGTAAACGGCACTGCCACAAAAGGGTGGCATGTGAAGAAAAGTATACATTTCGCGCACTCAACACTCAAATACGTTCTACAGTTCCAATATTTATGAGCATAAAAATATCAAGCAACTACCATCTGATTCTTTAACCACTGACTACCTAGCCATCACACTGGAGGTAAGCAATTTCCAAGACAAGTCAAAAAATGTTACTTTGAGGTAGTACACTAAAGTTTCCGTGAAATTACTGATGAATAGTAGGGGATTTTGATTTTCATACAGATTGAACATCACTCACAATTGATCGCAGCT
>JTDE01000577.1:10517-29788 GCA_014338405.1 Paragonimus skrjabini miyazakii
ATTTTCATATAGATTGAACATCACCCACAATTGCTCGCAGCTGTCGCTGCCTCATGAACAGCATGTCCGTGGTTCAAGTCCCGGCAGTGGCGATGATATGCACTACTGACGAGCTCTAATGCGAGCGAAACTCGAGTCTAGTGCTTCTTTTCGAAAGGGGCCGACTGGATAGTCTATGGGAATGCAACAGCTGCGATCAATTGTGATTGATGTTCAATCTATATGATTTCTGTGAAATGCCAATCCAAACAATAACCTAGGCACATATCAAATTCTTATAATCAGTTTACGCCATGAACTTAGACATAGAATTAACGAGTCGTATTTTGGACGTTCAACTTCGGTAATCCTATGAATTAGTCAGGTGTCTTTCTTGTAAGAAAATGCAATACACTGAAATCCGAATTTCACTATGTTTGTTCCAAAGCAACCGACACTGCAGCTATCGCGTTTAGGATTTGCTGTTCTCATTTTTACTGTCTGTACTATATATGTGTACTATATATGACTTAACAGCACGACTGCCATTCGGCCAGTCCGAAACCTGAAAAGTACAAACTAGTCCCAACAAAGCTGCATAGGATTTAGTGTTTTCTTTTGCGCAGAACCCTTTCTCCCTTGATAATTCAAGGAAATGAACAGCAACATAAACTTTAAAATTGGCTGAAACTATTAGTCAGTGTCCTTAGAATCGCAATTAAAATTCGCACAGTACTTGCGCACGCTTCAAGTTTAAGCGCCCATTTTTAGACCCCCACAAGTCTTGTTGCGCTGGATGGTAATAACCACTTGTCTCATCTTGAGAAGACTGCTTCCCTTTATATAATCTTAATGATGTATTTTGGTGTACTGAAACTAGCGTCTCATAGCATTATGGCTTAGTCCTATTTGTTAAAACGCCTACGTCTCCACCTTTTCCAATTACGGAAACCCATCTTCTCGCGATATTACGTTTCCCACACCTATCTTGACAAATTACCAAAGAATTCACGGTCCGCTCCCCAGCAAAATGGGCCAGTTACTCACCTCTGGACAGTACAATGACGCATATCCAGTTCTCAGCACACGTGATGTTTACGCGGTCCATCAACACGAGGGCGATGGTTCAACCTGAAAGCAATGTAACAACATAGGTTAACCGTATGATCTGTCCAGCACACTTATCTTACTAGTACACATCAACTAGTTATAGTACCATTTCTGAACCAAATCTGTTAACTGTCTGAATCTCATTGATAATGATTGATTACCCACGAAAAGTGCAATCCGGACATCGGTCAGACAAAATTAACTTGGAGGAACAAAGTTGTCCATCCCTTTTAATGATTGGTATACGTGGTCACTAAGAGAAGAGCAACAGTTTTGATTAAAATCAAGTTTACAAGCAGGCTTGATCATTTCTGTGTATTTTCAGCACAGGACCAATCACAACTGCTTGAGTTTCTATTTAAAAACAGGGCTAATTACAAATCTCAGTGGATGTTGTACTCAGTGTTGTGATAGGAAATGACCACAGGTCGTTCACACCGGGACGCATCCTCGCTATCATGCAACAGTGTTTATTTTCAAAGAAGTAAATGCCCTTCACTTGAACTTGCTGAAGAGACCCACTTCAAAAAACCTGCTGAAACAAATTTCCACCGACGTGCATATGAAAGCGTGTTGATCTCGGGCATTCGTCAGCGCCATACCAACTGACAATAACGTAGATAATAAACCACCCTCATATCTGGTGAATAAAAATGAGTAAACTGTTGGTTAGATAAGACGGCAACCACTGACTAATGGTTAACGATTTAATGTGGATACTAGGCAGAAATATAATTGAAAGTATGTTTCGTGACATCCCAAATAGTGTTGCTTATACATTATTTTGTTCATGTAACTTACAGGCGACATGTTACATGATATCACGGGTGCAAAAGTGTAGAGAATTTAGATGTGTATTTCCAATCAGTACGTGGAAATCTTACTTATTATTTTAAACGTCTGACTTGGCAGCTCGAAGTTACAATAAAGCTTAGAAATCTCATAATTAGTCTCATCATTGACCGTTTCTCAATAGTGCATCTGTTGGCTCGCCTGTAACACATGTAACGGTATATCAACCAAATCTTTCTAAATTGAATAGCACCCACACTCGGTCGTACTCTTCATCCACCTACGCCATTCAGCTGGCTCACTCCCAAAGGAACCATCAGACTCGAATTTTGATCTCACTAAAGATTGCCAGCGGTGAATATTTTTTCCAGGACCAGAACATTCATCCAGGCTCTTATGGTTGTAATGCAAACCATTTAATAACGATAGCAATCAGCTATTTCACGGCACAACCGAACAGTCATACCTAAATGTGTAATCGCAGCCTTGCCTGAGTTGGGCACAGGTGGCTCGACCATTTCGGAAGGGCAGAAATAGAAGTTCTGTTCTACCTCGATGGTGAACAGAAACGTCCGAATTAGACTGAAGCCGCGAACTTCATTGAGCCCAGTGATCACTACGTGATAGAACTTGTTGATAGAACTTCGTTGAGTTTGAAAAGCTTGCTATCAAGATACTCTGTTTTGTAGTGAATTACGTAGCCACTGAACATAAAATGACTGACCGTTACTCAGTCTGTTTATGAAGTCACTGTTTCAAACGACCATGTCAACGTTTTATTAGATTATTTTAACCAGAAATTGAACAAACTGTTCACGCCAACATCGACAACACCGCAATTCGTTTTCACCACTGAAAATATTTACAGTTAATATAATCAAACAAGACATGTCGACATGCAGTAGAGTCGAATCAGTAGTGGAGGTACAAAAGTAAGGATTACCATGAGCTAACTTTTTAAAACACGGTTATTAAACGTCGCGTCGGCGTTCACAGTTGGTGAAGTGAGCCTAAAACCACGGCACGATGTGTGTCAGCTTCTGCGAGAACAATGTTAGATTTTGGTTAGTATTCTATTAATTAGTGAGTCCGTACCACTCACGGAAGCAAATTTTTATTATGCATAATTTACTGGAAAGCCTACTGTAATAGAGTATTTTTTCTCTGTACGATGACACTCAGTGATGCATGCTTGTTCCGAATCGCGCATTGTCTTTCATACACTGAGAATCTTTTCAACTGGATATCGTCGATCATAGACTGTGGATAATGGATGAGAATGAATGAATTGCGCGTACATCCCATGCCAGCCTGAATGGTTGGTGCTGTTTGTTAATCCAACCCGGTTGGCAGACCAGTTTTTGGGCACGTTCTGTGGCTAAACCTTCGGCTGAAATTCAGGTGAAATGGTTTCTACTCCTGATTTTGTTCCTGGGTGAACAAATATGGAACGATCGTTATATAAATAAGAAGACCAACAACGATTCTGTAATTTCATGGATCAATACAGAGTTGTTGACAAGATGTTTTCGAGACCGAGCTGAAAAATGTGCTTTTATGATACGGGCGATGATAGCGTGAGTTCTCGTTAACATTTTCCGATCAAACGGTTTATCCGCTATGTTTCTCAAACGGCTAAACAATAATAATCAATAATAATAACGCCGATGACAGATGTACTTTTTATCTTGCGAAACAAAAGTAATCTGTTCAGCAGTCAAGCTATTTGGAAGAACGATTAACCAGTTACACTGACTATCCTGAATGTTCAAATAAAATGGTGTTTAACACTTGTGATGAGGTTTCCTATTCCCTGATATTATTCGAGGTTTTGTCTGCTGTTTTAGGCTGATTGATGTAGACGTAAGTTATGGGTAGCTTCAAACAGTCGTGGCAATTTAATATGTCTAACCACAGACTCATCCAACTCAAAAAGGACTGAAGTAGATAGTTTCATTTTTAAACTTATATAATTTATACTCTGAAACTGTTGGGCACAGGCATAATCATATACTAACAGTACCAATTGGTCACTTTTTTCCTAAACTCATGCTCGTCATTTTTACTTTGAAACATAGTCAACTGATTTGTCTGAAACAGTTGACCAATTAAATCAGTGCCAGTTCTCAGAAATGGTTGGCCGATCTGTTCTTGCAACCGATGTAACTTCAGAACACATTTCTCATTTTCACTGCGTTTAGTCTGTTTCACTAGTCTTTACAACGACCAATGGATCTTCACTGTCAAACCTTACCTTCAGTTACCATAGTAATCTTCAAAATTACCGCCTAAATTATATCCAAAGCAGGTAGTTCAACTGTTAAGTGTCCAGTCCTAATGGATTAACTTGTAATCTACCTGATGTTTTTGGTGCAAAGAACAGTCAGCGAACCGGGGCAGACATGTGGTGACAAAACTTCAGAAAACATGTGTAGCCGCTTTGTATAAAATTATTCTGTAACTTAGGCGTCTAAGTAGAACGTTGTCTTTTACACTTACGGCGTTACTGGCAAAAAGTATACATAACGCGCTATTTGGAGACTAAGTATAATTACACTTAGGTTCGTAACAATCTATAAAACTTTCAGTTGTATATCGTAATCCACCGAACCTAGCACTGAATAGATCTGTAGTGTGATAGTACAAAAAATATGAAGTTAAGCACAAAGGATGCTCAAACAGTCTAAGAGAGACAGTGAACAGACTGTGTAAGGGAAGACGGGTGGATAAAGTACGCCAACTGGTTTGTTTCTGTTCTTACCCAGTCGTTTGGCTCACAGTATGCTAGTCATCGGTTAGCAAAATCTTGCACGTAATAAACCCAATCCAATGTCCACCAATTTCGTGGTTCGCAATAAAGTAATTTAGTCCGTGTCCTGCTGTCTTGCTTTACAGAAGTGAGGTTAGCTGGGGCACAGTTGTGATCACACGCCCTGTTGCGTTATTACCGGTGCCATTTATGTAACTTAGTTTGCTCCACCCAAACGAAAAATTGATCACCCAGACCGAAATAAACGTGAAATGGACTGCCACCGGATACAAACATCAGGTGACCTCGTTTGAGAACCGCAGCCGATGGACTACTTTAACGCCTTCGCCCTGATTTCAGTTACCACCGTTGAGTGATACCCTACGAATGACAGAGGAAAAATCTGCAATATTTATCTGATCATCCAGTTAACGGCTGTTAATGCCTGCCTCTAGTGTCAGTTCACTAAACGTCGGTTTGCCGGACGTGCAGACGGTTATCTTCTTGCATTATATATTGCGCAGGCAGCCCAGTCCGCATAGTACTTACTGCGTATATCTCAAGTACGGTAATGGCAGAACGACCTGACCTTCGGCCAAAGGACAGTTAGTCACTGTCATTCTCCGCAACCTGTTGTCCCGAGTTTAATCACCTCGAACGAGCTAACAAACCTTCGGATATGTCAACCTACCTGGGTGCAAACTGAGCATGCAATCTCGTTTGATACTGAAAATTTACGGATTAACCCCAAACTAGACTCTTGAGCTATCTTAAAACGTTATTGAACGAAAAGAAAGTGATACTGAGCCACTTTTATCCGAGTCAGCTTTCCTCATCTGACATGTAGTAAACTTATAATTGTCTTCAAATTGGAAATGATTTGATGTTTCATTAAATACAATGTCAGACTAGTATCCATTGCTAAGTTCGGCGTTTTTTGAACTCATCAAGAGGAGATGAGCGAAATAAATTTAAAAAAGCTACCTTAACATATGAGCCACAACCACCGCTGCCTAGATTACCGATTATACACTCGTTGTGTGCGGCGCAGTGATCAATATGCCATAAGTGAGTTTGCCGCAACCTAACTAGTCAAAAGTGGATTGTATCCATCCAGACTAACAGGGTGCTTGCAGATTATGTTATTAGTTTTACTCCCCTCTTCACATTTGTTGCTAACAGAACCAGCGGTCTAAATTAAGGAAAGCCTTCATCGCGTAACGCGAACACCACTGGTTTTGTTGCTGTTCAAATGATCTCTGTCTTGGGGTATTTAAATTAAAAAGTGGTCCGAAGCGAAACGCCAACCACCCAGTGAAAATCAAGAGCCGATTTTTATGCTCCTTTCCGGTCCACTTGATCCTAACTGAGATAAAGTGGTGGGATGAGTTGAACTACTGTCGTTCATACTCCTTAGTTGTACGTGATTGTCTCACGCAATCAGCTTATGTATTCAAACTTGCATGTGACATGTCTGTTTGCGTTCACACAAGCGTGATGTAATTTTTCAGTTGGCGGATCGGTTGGCGCTTCATTTGAATCCGACATGGTCGGATTTGACAGTCCGTACAGAGTGCATGGTTTGACGAATAGGTTCGTTCCGCACAATACAAGAGGGTAATCAATGAGACCTAATGTTGGTTTGTTATGTATTTGACATAACCAATGTTGCATTTTGATTACTATATTCATACTGAATTATGTAAATGATTCAGTATGTTTGATGTATATCACAGCAATCGATATTACAGTCCATACAAATCGAGGGGAGTAGAGAGATGTGGTGTATATAAGAACATTTACATCGTTGCCTGAGAACCAAAATCGATCGGGTTTCTTCCACAAGCTCATTGAAATGTGAACTCATCACTGGGTAGTTCCGTTTCTTAAGAGAGATTTGGAACTTATACACCGGTCGCTGCTATGGCTGACATATGATCATGCTGTTCGAAAGCATGCCAGTAAGCAGTCACCTACGGAAGAAGAAGCTCAGGCACATACTGCACACAGCCCCCTTGTTCACGCACACAACACTGTACACGCAAGCGTGAAGTGACCTCATACACGCAGATTGGCAGGCAGACATATACGAACACACAAAACACAGCTTAGATCAATCGTGGAAAATGAGCACATCTAACCAACTTACGGTAAGTACGCACCAGCAAATGCAGTGCAGAAAATCAATGAACCAATCAGCGTCCAGTGATCATTCTCAATATATGCGTCAGGAATGTGGCGCCCTCTATTGCTTAGTTGACTTACTAGCATTGACGATTTTTGTATCCCTCTCTCGCGCCCGTGCGGTTTAATTTAATCTTCTCCAGTCACTACTGATATTGACATGGATGAACGCAAAGCGGTTATCAAATATAGCGCAATGGATGACAGAATGGCTGAGGAGGCCATCCACTTGGCGGCCTACGCAATGGACAAACACAAAGAATCAAAGGAAATAGCTGACTATATTAAAAAACAATTTGATCAGAAATACGAGCGGACTTGGCATTGCATTGTAGGAAAAAATTTTGGCAGGTTAGTTGAATATCTGTGAAAATTGCTAGCTGGCAAAGTTTAACCATTATGTTTGTCAATTATTTTACTTGTTTAATGATTTTTGGCTTATTTATGCAAAGACTTACTCCCAACAAAATCATAACGAAATAAATTTTGTTTTATTTATAGCTCTATAACACATGGAGAACAGAGTCTGATCCATTTTACCCTGGATAATTATACGTTTTTATTGTATAAATGGGGTTGACTGACCATCAATTTCTATGAACTAACTGACGGATAAATAAACGTTGCCCTTCAAGATCACCTTACTCACAAACCATCATTCACAAACCTCGTTTAAAATGCTTAGCAATATTCGAGAAAAATATATACCTATTGTTTATGCTTTTATATCTCCGCTTGTTGACTTTCACAACGGGTACCATTTATAAACGCATTTGCAAATCAAACGTTACTTGGTTGCTTGGGGCATTAGGAAACAAGAGGATTTTATGTTCATTGTCTGCTGCGCCAAGCTCGTGACGGCTGTCCGCAATTTCGTTGATGGTCGCTAAGACCCAAGATAATTTTACACGTAGTTGGAAAAAAGTAAAATGTAGAAAAACACTATAAGAAAATAACTTTGGCCACAACGTTATTTCGAAAACTACTATCTTTTGTGTATTGTGGTCCCGTCATAAGTAATGTCACGACACAGTTATTAAAAGGAATTTTATCCGGTTTGTCCTTACTTGCGCTCTTCCGGGGCCAAAAGGACATAAATAAATTCGTCAAAGCTTATGTGAGATTTCAAAAGAAGATCCAGGGATGGTCTATTTATCCCTCGATGCCCACCTAGTAAACAAGTATTCCGCTGTGTCTACGTTAAACTCATCAGGTGATGGCAGTCAGAATGGTGGGAGAAACATTAATTACAGAATAAATTGGTTACTAGACCATCTATCCTTTGAGAACCACTCTAAAGAAGAGGCGTAAGTTAACATATTTCGTTTGAAAACAATCCAGTATCTCATCCTGACCAGTATAACCAGGGATGAACCAAGTCCGGCGATATACTAGTCCAATAATGCACATGGTTATTCCAGGAAATTCAAACAGAAGATACGTATAATGAAGATGATGGAGGTTGCTACTTGTATATCCCCGTGGGAGGTGTAAGACGAACGTGATTGAGAAGATCTAAAAGTCCTCAAAATTTAACGATAACATACAAAACTGTGTTCAGTGGTCTAAACATTTGATCACAGGCTTGTGGGCAGACTTATGCAGCAAATATTAGAGTTCAAGAGACGCTGATCACGTGAATGATGAAAACAGTTGAATTATCAATAGCTTATGCACGAAAGGAAAAGAGAATGGTTTATTTGTAAGAAATAAATAAACTGAAACCTCATTCATGTTGTACACACAAAAGTCAGCCTGTCTTACACGCAGTCAAGCATGACTGAGCAATCAAGAACTTTAAATCCTCGAGTCGGCAGCAGGCAAAACATTGGTAAGAGATAGCTGCCTTAGATAACTGTTGTTTACATCAAGACCTGTCCACATTTAGGTAGAATGATCGGGAAACAGACACAACGTGTTTTGCCTTCATATTACTTTCTCGAAGAAGGGAAAAATTCTGAAAATCGGAAGAAGAATACGTGGTCTGAATTCTTTACCATTATAGTTGGTTTTTGCGCCAAATCATCATCTGGTGGCTAGTGTTCATTCAAAAGGACATTAAGTAGGGAATTATGAAAGTCGTACTGCCAAATGAATTCCTCAAGAGCATTTGGCGACAACATAGCTTGGGTAAACAGTAACAAAATGGGTACACCTTGTAGAACGGAATGACTGACTTTCATGTACCTAACACGAAGATTTGTTACCCAGGTAATCGTATTGTTTAATGGAGAAAAATGTTATTGCCTTGGTACTCAGAACTCTTAAACGTTAATCGAAACGGATAGACGCAAACAATATGTTGCCTCCACGGCAAGTTTTGGGCAGCCAATGTACTTTACGTAAAGTCTAAAAACGTTAGTTTACCGTGAACAGTGATCCAGGACATATAGAAATTGAATTGTGAAATAACAAAATATATTTACTGCTGATTGTACATCTCACTGGTCTAGTGCGAGACTAGTACTATTTAACTGAATACTCTATCCTTCTGTGAGCAGGCTTGTTTGATTTTTACTGTGCAGCTTCTTCTACGTGAAGGTTGAGGCGATACTTTTAATAATTGGGTCCGTGAGCACGCGACATGTGATCCGCGAGTGTGTGTTTACATTCATTAAGAGTGTAGTGCAATCTAATCGACAATCTTAGTGTAAGCATGTGACTTACTGATTCGTATAAGTATACTAAAATACGTCTATGAACAGTTTACAGTATTTAAAACTGTGTAGTGAACTAATTACATAGTAAATAATATACAAACCGCCGAACAAGAGGGATAATAATCTGTAAAGTGTGTCCAGCCACGAGTTTGCGTTATAGATTGAGAAATGTAACTGTACAGCTATTGGAACATCAGGTGTTCTGCAATATGAACATAGAGGTTAATTGAAATAGGTGACTAAAAGTAGAATCGACTCGAGTTTTTGAGTCGAGTGATGTAAAAACAAACTGATAAGTGGATTGAAACTGCTACATACTGTGTTGTTTAAGTAGCACCAGTAAAGTACACTCAATACCGTCCCTGTTAAGTAAAGGGCTAGTGAAGGATTGTACGTTTGGCTACGAGTATCCATTTTTGTGTGGATCGTTCGCGTTATGTGAGTGAACAGAGAATGGAATAAGCCTGAGACGAAGAAATTGTCATTATTACGCATGACATTTCCAGAAAAAAGCTGGCGTGAACCCGACTGACTGGTTAGACAAACTGAGCATAGATGCGTGGTGTCGTTGCACTGGATCCCAAATTAACCGAAGTTGCTTGATAATTTTGAACCTCAACAGGTGAAACTGCTTGAGATCAGTGCAATCAGCGGAACTACCCAAGTTTTGATGACGTTGAGACTGGGATGACCAAGAAGGGAAAAAAGAATAAAAGCAATTTCTCAAAGCACTTAATTCGCATGAACCACAGTACGTTTTTACTCAAAGTAACCAATTTTGGTTTGCACTTAATTGGGACTCGACGCATCGTGATTATGCTTTTTCAGTTGCCGATAGCGATCACCTTTGACAAATGAAAACGAAATATCTGCGCACTTTGCCACATGCCTGGACATATTGCGAAAGTTAAACTGTTTAGGTTAGCTTGAAAAGCTGTGATGCTGAGTTGGAAGTTACAGAAAAAGTCATACCTAAAGTAACTTGATTAGCGTGCGGAAGATATGTTTTTAGTTCCGCTAGTGGTGTTAATCATGATACCGTGCCAGCTTGAGGGAAGAAGATACTTTGTCACCGTAAACTCCATCATTCTGCCTGTTTAATCATTTGACTCGCTTAGTAAGAATCGATGTGACCTGGCTCAACGAGGCTTCAACCCAAGTGACGCAAATCCAAGTGAAGATGGACTTTGAGGTTAAAAATACTATTGTCCACGGAGCGTCTTATCTTGACTTGAAACATGAATTCCATAGTGTGCAACATAATCATTTTATTTCGACATCAAAAATCATGTAATTTAAACCAAATTAGACATTGATTTTCACAACCAGAAAATTGACTTAGCTAACAGGATTGAAGGGGTTATCAAGTTTCTGAAACAATTACACTTTTATTTTAGTCACCTAATCGGTGAATCAAATTGTCAGTTAGTCTGTCGTTGAGATGCAATGCTATTTCCACACAGGATAAAATGGAGGTAAGTCTTGTGTGTGGTGGAGCTTTTCGACCTGCTGCGATATCCTTTGGATGCCTTTGCGATTAAAGACCATAGTAAGCAATAATAATTGTTCAAGACTCCAGCTTCATCGAAATTTGAAGGAAGTCATAGGTCAGCTTATGATGCCAACTAACAGTAACAAAACATCTCAGTGCCATCGCTGCACGGTTTACATGATGTTACATTGTTTGCAACGACCAGATAAATTGCAGCCTCGTTTACCAATTCATTCACGTCTTTAATATTTAGCGTAGTTATGTTTACCGTAAAGACCAAATGTAAATGACATGCACCTTATTAATTTGTCTGCTGATGCTCTGGAAAAATAATTTTCTGTACATTTTTTCAGCTACTCATAAACTGCTATTGAATGTAATTTCAAAAATAAAAATACTACATATTGTGGTTATCTTAATGTGTTGAAAGGGTTGTAAGGCATACTTAAAAGCAAAATATATTGTTTGTGAGACGATCAACAACACAGAGAAAGTGAATTGATACTTTACGCCATGAAACATCGACAAAAATAGTGAAATAATTCACAGTGTCTGACGCATGAAATAATATTTTAAAAGTCAACTTCACCTTGCAGTAAAATTGAGTTTTAGGGGGCTTCTCTGTGAGTGTATACTTTATATTTCCAGTGAAGTTTTTACACTGTGGATAATTTACTACAGTCTACGTAAACGATAACCACTTTACCGGAATGGATATAACCCTTGATGACTACCCATGGTGGGGAAAAGTGGAGTTGGCCAGTCGTAGTTGTTTAATGTATATTCTTCTCATCAAATCCTATGGAATGGTTCACTAAGCAAAACAAGCGGGTTGTATTTGCCATATGTGCATACGAACGCTCAATCACGACTAACAGTTGACTTCATTATGATCATCACCACCAAAGACTACAGCTGTAACATCATTAACCTCCATAACAGTATGCTGACAGTTGACTGACTTCCAATAATTACTACCCCGCTAGCTCATAAGTAAAAGGCAAGCGAAGGGAGGAATTTATATATTTAAATGCTACTCAAGCGACACTATTGTGCATAATCCTCGCGAACACAGTCTGGCTAAAAGTACGACTATAAAGAGACCTACAAGACAGCTTCCTTGCTACTTTAGATGGGAAACCTTATTTGTCATCGATAGTTTACTGATGTTTCTGTCTGGTAAAAAGAGTATGTGCGATACTGAGAGGGAGTGGCCGATAACCCCTGTACATTGTTCTCTTTTATAGATTGAGTGTTGTGAGCTACAGCCAACGGAACGACGACTAACCCACTGGTAACAGCTAGTCCGATGGTGTGGTAGGATGCGTGCTATTTGGGACAGATACTGACAGTCAGCTGCTTGCACGCAGGTTAGGTTTCAAGATTTGTTCAGCGTGTTTCCCATTCGTAAACAACGCCGTCCTTAGGATCTCAATACATGAGCATCAGTTCAACTTATGAAAGATTCAAATCCTCTATCCGAATTGATCTGGTGCCTACTCGAGAATCGTAATTTTAAAATTAGTTTAAAATACCGAAGGATATCCAACACTGTACGTTTTACGCTTTTCTAAAAACTGGCCAGTAGAAGGAATCTTTGTTCCCTAATTACCCCCATTGATAAAATAGCGGCTGAACATGACTGTGTTCACCAAAAGTTGAACTCCGGTGAAATGCATTGGGTGTGGGGGTAGAACACGGCGCAGAAACATTAACCTACTGGTGACTTACTACCTCTTCATCTATCAGTGCAGTAGAGAACGATGGACAACTAGTACGCCTATCCTACATAACGAGTCTGAGTGGGAGCAGAAATAAGAGTAAATCAATAACAACGGAGAGTACAGCGGAAGAGAGAGTTGATAGCCATAAATCCACATTAGGTAAAGTTGACTAACACTAACAGCACATTTTTATGATTGCGTGCATAGTCAAACTGATAGTAAATGCTCGCTTTTCCAATAATAAACTGTGAGAAGTACATCCGCGGATTTAGAACGCGCATGTTTGAACGTGAAGTTCCCGTTGAGCTAGCCAACTTTATTTCGCAGGAAGACAGAATCTGAGTTTTGCTATGAATGCTGCTCAATTTGTTCACTAAGCAATTTGATTTCGTATGCACACACTACGATTCTCTACATGCCTTTAGTACCTCGGAAGGTGCTTAGTAAACAGTTTCACAATCACTTCTTTGATCGAGAGCAAGATAATGGTTCAATTCAGTTTCACTGTAAACTATTCTGTCAACCAGTTGGGAAAACTGCGGTCTTCCTCTATCCCAGCAAAATATTTGTAATCTATTGTAATAATCTCATCAAAATTGCGATCTTGGCCCGAACCTGAATAGACAAGGGCCAAATCATCTAGGAAACCTGTGGCCCAATAATGTGGTTCCAATGAGATGAAGCTTAAATTTAACGTGGCCTTTTCGTTAAGCAGGTCATATTTTACTGAGATGCTAAGTATCACATTAGCACAAATCATCTTAGCCGCTTTAAACAGGCGGTTGGAGGTGTGGTTCTGTGAATGCTGAAAAAATCTTCCATTGCAATGTTCGTGACTTTGAGTCCTCGAGAAACAACATTGCCATATCAGCTTTCGGATCCTCTACCCTCGATTGAACAGAATGCCTTGCAGAACTCCGAAGTCTGTGACCTTGTTGGTAGTTATCCGTATCCCACCACTTATTTTCGTGTAGTTTATCAAGTTAGTCTTGTTAACTCCATCAATTGGTCCGGTAATCGTTGACGGTATCATCGGTCCGCTGGCGAGGGGCATGCAGTTTACTCATTTTGCGGTTTGTTTGTCTTTATTTTGAATGTCCACAAGAAGCATATTTGAATTTACTTACTCACCTGTTGTAAACTGTCCCCAAATCGAGATATGCGCCTAAATAGTCAGCTCAGGGCTATCACACTGTTCAGTCAACTATGCCCATCTTAATTGAATTGTCAGCTAGGTGCATGTTAACTGGCGACACGGTTTTCACACTATCGTGAGGTCACCCAACCCGTTGTCTAGACTTGCACATCAGCGGCCTGTCCGTGTAACACTCCAGGTGCATCTGTCTGCGGCAATTGGTCCGTCCAGCGGTGTCGGCACACGCGCTTTAGTAAATGTCTCTGGTGTGTTCACATTGCTGCAGTGAAACTTCGCGGACTTATTATAGTTGATAGTACATATGCTATTTCAAAAATGTCAATAAACCGTTGGTTATTAGAAGTATATGAGCTTTCGCATCCATACATTGTAGAAGCTTTGTTCAGTTCGGGTCCAAAAATATAGCTGAAGCCGTCACTTAACTTATGAACCTAGGTGAACGTTTATGAATTTAAAATGGAAATAGACAATAGACAGTTCGAGTGCGTCAAAATCAAAGCATTCAAGCGTTACAGAGTGTTCTTATTTTTGCACACATTGTAAGCGAACGAATTTGGGTCAGTAACATGACCGTGCATATTAAATGGACAGTCCGGCCACTAGTGTTGCAACACCGTGCACAAATTCCTTGCGATAACACATAGCTCCATCTTATGGACGCCTAGTAATCGATTTGACTATGGTTGGTGCGCGCTGTTGCACAAGTTGTGGCCTTAGACACATTATTAACGGTCAATTAGTTAGATTTCACTAGATATGGAGTTTTGTCACGGGTGGATCTTTTAGTCATTTCACTCTCCAATCTAGCCTCAGTATATTACCTGGTCCGTTTAGTTGAACCTTTATGTGTATGACTTTACGATCACCACACATTCTTGCAAACTTATACAAAATCCAGCATCTAAACCATTTCAGAGGAAATTCAGCCAAAAGTCTCACTGAAAAGGATTACCTAAAAGACAAGTATGCTAGCCGAACTGAGTTAGCAAATGGCCTCAACACTCCGCCGTAACCATAGCCAGACTAGATGACACAGTGGTGTCTGCGTGCTTAAAGTTAAGTCTCTCGGTTCCATTCTCCTATAATGGTCTACGATCGATAATACCTCACTGTTGACATTCAAGAACACTGTCCAGGCTGAGGTACTTTATCCTCTAGAAACTTGCTTAATCCGCAAAAATGACATATTCACAATGCGATGGCCGCTTAGTTTGGATCAAGACACAATACTGGCATAAGACTGGTTTCAGTTAGGTGATTACCATCTAGGTTAACGTGTCGTCGAACGTGTCTAATAATCCAGCTGGGCCGAATAAAGGGTGATATGCTTTTCACAAATATAGGGTTTCTTTGCCAACCGACTCGTTTAGAGCTATATAGACTACAAATGTAATTGTTTCTGATGAAGATCGAGAACCGAGACTTTCAGTTCAGCGAAGGTATATTGGAATTATGGGTCGCGGGTTGGGTAGTTCATCCTCAGTGTGTGTGTCTTTCTGACTCTGGTTGAGTTGTGTTGGATGACATTTTCCTCAGTTCAGTTTTATGGGTCAGCAACTGTACAAAACTTGGTCTGAACGAACTTATTAGGCAAGAACCAGGTGACCCTGCTGGCACACAAGTAAAAGAATGACGTGCCGGTGATCTGATGACCGAACAGCGTCTTGAACTAATTTTATTCATGTGGCCCGTGTGAAAGTATGGAGTGGTTCACTGGCAAGTTCAGTGTAAAGCAGGTGCGCTGACAGTCAGCTGTACACGGCGAGCTCGAGAACTCAAAAGGTTTCCTTCATCACAGGACATATGTGAATAAATATCACATGTTGATAGAGAGTGGACAAACATGACCTAATAGCAAGGTCACAAAACAAAATCGTTCTAACAACATGCCCATAGAACGTAATGTCAGCGTCGATAAATGGAGCGGTAAACTTAAAAACAGTATGTCGTGTCTCAGACGTTATGGGAAACCTGTACGTTTCCGGTCACTATCTTGATGTGTTGCAAATCTCCCTCATTCATGAATGCAGTTTTTATTATCTGGCATCTAGTGAAAAGATTATCATGATGTCTCAGTCCGTCGGGGGATATATAGTACATGTGCTCTATCCATTTACAATCATCAGTGCACTCTAGCTCCCCACCGATCGTTGCCTTTCATACGCTGAAACTTATGTGAACAACCAGGTGTTAACAATTGTGAACCGTCATGGACAAACCATTGGGAGGATGGAACCTGATACATACGGACTTCCCCGTACAGGCTAGTCTGGCTGTCATTACAGAGGTGTGGTTTGACCGTTCGATAATCTGACTGGGCTAGTACAGCTGCTTACTGCGTAAGCATTTTGGTATGAACCCCGAATTCTGTGCACACTCATAAGACCATCGGCCTATAGTCTGCTACTGAAAGGGAGAAAAATGTGCATACGTACACCGGTTGATTGCGGACATCAATTGTATTTCCCAGAAAAAGGTTACTGGTGAATCGACATTGCATCGTGACTGCCATAAGCGTTTGTCGGCTGGAATAGAGGGGCGATAATTGGTTCACTCGGCCTTTATACCAAATTCGAATGCAAACCGCAGGACAGATGATCTCTTCACATCGGTGGGTGCGCTTGAATATGAAGTTATTCTGTTGTTTGATTTCCGAAGCACCGCAGGAATAACGCAGCTTGTCTTCGAAGGTAGGTGGAACGCACATTCTTCTTGACCCACTGGTTAAGCAACTCACCAAAATGTTTGTCTACGGTCAATGAAGCCAAAGGATATGTATATTGACCGGTCAAAATAAACTTCCGCAGTTTGAAGCGGCCATTTTCGTTCCGCTTCAACGCTACATCTGAAACAAGAAACATTTCGCCTTCTTGGTAAGTGAAAAAGATGGACGAACCACACTAAAGCCCCGGGGTATATGCGGGATTCCCATTTTTGACTGGTTCGAAACAGGTCGTCAGCACATATATGTTATGGCGTGGCGTGTAACTGACGCTTACGTGTAACTGTGGTCTATTCACCAAGATATCCACCAAGGGCGAACCCAGAGAGGGTTCAACTGATGTTATATCTGTCTGGCCGTAAAATTCGCAACTGAATTGTAGTCGAATGGCAACAACACGACAATAAATCAGTTCCTTCAGTCTTGGCAACGTCACATGCAAGCTAGCCGTTTTTGCTGTGAATGTCGGTTATGTTTATGGACCAATGCTGGACAATGTAGAGACAACAAGAAAGAACGATTTTCCGAAGTCGAGGTTCCAACGACAGTCCTGCAAACAGAAACAGTGCGGACAAGCGTAGGCCAAAGGGACAGTAAGTCATGCACACAAAAACACATACACAGACGAAATCAAAATTTGAGCACACTGCTACACAATTCGGATTCAACCGGTGCGCGACTGCTAGTCTCGATTGCGTTTACACTACTGACCTACACAAACTTAGTTTGTTTCTTCCGGGTAACCACCGGTGTGTCGGGTTGTCTGTAACAATGGGACCTCAACGGGCAAAAGGATACACCTTTCAAGAAGTCACCAGAAGTAAAGGGTGTCATGTGGTCCACAAGGATTGAGACACTGATGGGCGGATTTCACGGTTGGAGGTAGCCAGACACCTCTGCGTACGGCGAGGTGTCCTCCGCATGTCAAATCTCGTTGTTAATAAATAAACCTTGTTCTGAACACTTAGCCGACCATACAGCAATAGAATAGTTGAAAATGTTTTCTCAGTTCCGTTGAGTTGAATAGTTCGCACGCTAGTATTCCCCGTCTAATGTTTCAAAAACCGGAAATTTGAACAGGAGCCACTTAGGATACGCTTTATTGTAACCACTTCATCAGGTACATAGTCTAGTAGGTCTTCAACGTTGGGCAGTTTCACGCCCTGCGGTTCACCACTCAAAGGCCCAGTCAAAAGTTCTGCACTTTTCAGGAACATCTAACCGACGTTTCTAAACTTTCACGCAAGACTTGATTCATCTGTACCTGTACAGCTATGAACTCAAAGTGCAGGAAGTTTGGAATGAAAATGAGATATGATGATAAGAGGTTAGTGGAATGGTTCACGGAACTATTATAATTACTAACGAGTAGTTAGGCAGATTTGATAAATTAGAAGTGAACCCAGTTGTGAAAAACCAAGACTTCAGCTGGATTCGAACCAACGACAAAAACAACGTGTTCAAAGGCGGTAAGTGCTCTATTAACTGAGTGACGTTTAAAACCGTCAAGTGACTCTCTTATTTGGTACTGCTACTAGTTATTATTTTAAATTCTATTGATAAAAATCACATTGCGAGTGAAATCCGCTGGATGTGAACAAAAACTTCTACAAAAGCCGCTACCGACGGACATAGGTGCAACTTCTGTTACTTTTCGCTCATTTATACCAACCTACGAAAGGGAGCACTCATGATGTTCCATCCATACCTTCATTTGGCAATAAAAGTAGTCTTTTTGCATTCAATTGACATTTCGGCCCACGGATCCTGAGGGGTTTCACAATAATAATACAACCGTAATCATAAAAGTCACTTTGTTCACCAGCTAAAAGGGAGAAGTCACAAGTGACTGTTTTTGTAAGAATGTGCAGAAAAATGAACTTAGATTGAGACTCTGGAACTCAATCCGTTTTTTGTTAGTGGGAAGTGTTGATAATGCATAGAATGAACGGGTGAGGTAAATACTGACCATATAAACATGTTTTTTTACAAATCCATTCGCAACACGTCATCTTTTCACATCATCAATTTATGTTATATAGAGAAGAATGTAGTAATGAAGTAAGCGGCATCTCCATTAAGGCGGATAATTGTTCGATTTAAAGTGTCATCACGTTTAAGCTAAATGGTCTTGTGTGCGTTTTGATACATTTCACATTGTGCTGACCGACTGATGAACACGGTGAGTTGGAGTTCGATTTTGTACTTTGAGAATACGACAGGCTATCAGAACAACGATTCTGGCTTTGCAATTTGTTTATACTTGCCCCTCCAGCTTATACCTAGTCATACATTTGATCTCAACAATAAAGCCCACTGACAGTTGTCCAACGGACAGGAGTCTTCATCAGCCTATCGTCAATAAAACCCGAAATGTATTGCGTAATGGTAAGGGGACTGTAACCGACTGATAAGCCGCTGCTAGCGTTCATAGCAAGAAAATCATGAGCTGTGTGCACATGCACGATAAACATATTTTCCCAATAAAAGCGTGCTGTATGATTTGAAGCTAATTTACCTGGGATCTCCAAAGAATGTTCCTCAGGATCCGTTGCATTTTGAGGGTGTTCCTGAAACTCTCGTAACTTACGAAGAACAGATTAAGACGACTGTTTGGAATTTACTCAAAATATCCAACTTGACAAGCATGTGTACCCAGAACTCAGTTCACGTGGTTTATGCGGATCACACGTATATATATAT
>JTDE01000577.1:36195-48587 GCA_014338405.1 Paragonimus skrjabini miyazakii
TTTGTTTGCTGATAACATGCTGAAAATCACTGCGTTCTGCATGTTGGATGCAGCTTGCAAAAACATGTAATTACAAATGTCTGTCTTTCATCTACGAGAAAAAAGGAAACATTCAAAAATTTGATGTCGATATAATAAGGAGATAGAATGTGTAAACCGGCAACAATGATTTATAGCAATTTATACGTGTATTCGTTTATGATATAATCTACTTCCAACTTTCTGTGTATGAGAGTAATAGTTCATGGCTTACTGGTTGGGCTCAAGCACCTAGAATTACTAGTCTCATAAGTTCGTCCTCAAGATTAAAAGAACTACCATCAGTTGATAGTAGTTCGGTTAATCTTTAGTATGCATATTGAGTACCATTGACTTGTCTTGACTGTATTTTGTTATCTGACGTACTACTGAAGTACAATTCAACTGAGGCAATTATAACCCTTCGGTAGACGTTGACAGCTTGTAATGAACTAATATGTTGCAAACGTTTATTCAAAAGACAGTGTAGCTAAGTACTTCAAACATGATCAGCAGGTATACTCCAAAGTTAAATATCGATGTGGCATAGAGGCAAATGACATCAGTGTGTATACGTTAGTAGTTACCTTTTCTCATCTGTTTGAGCGCGTATGTCTCTATGTGCACGATTCTTAGACATAACCGAAATCGATGCCAGGTGCACCCGCATAGTGCAATCGATCCAGGTCGACATAGCGTGCTAAAACGCACGCACACATACCAACTCGGCTGATCTGTTGGAAAAGATGTGTTGACGAACCATCATTAATCACTTGATTAAACAGACAGAACGATTGTGTCATAAATAGTCACTGGTTTCAGGTAAGGCAAACTGTAAACTAGCTAGTAAAAATAGTTTAAAGCTGACGTAATCCTATCTGCATGTGACACTTTTATATGAGAAATTCAAGGAACTTCTTCCGCAATAGCTTGAACAATTCAGAGAATATAATATTTGTATAAAACACCTGTGTAAGTGTGTACGTATATAAGCGCACATATTTATATCGATTGGCGCGAGACAAGCAAGAGGCTGTTTGAATTTCCAGCTTTGTTAGTTACTTCGTTAACGACTATGTGGATCACAGACTTAGAAACAGTTAAACCTGAATGATCAAAAAAGATGGTCACTTGCTCTATAATTGGTTGACGCACAAAATTCATTCAGACTTTTACCGCAACTAACTTTCCAAGGGGGTAGAAAAAATGTGCCAGAACTGCAGGTGTGTGGAAATAGTTTGTAGCACATTTTAAAGGATGATTTTGGTGGTGTCTATCTGAACGAGGATAGCGTTATGACAGCAATTGGTTAAACGAAGAAGTAGAAATTCTTAGCAACAAAAGTCTCGAGTGGGTTGACGTAATTTTATAATATATTTCATTAAATGTAGTGAACCATTTTGAATATATAATCAATTGTGAGTTATCCTGTTCGGTTATAAGTATTTCCCCGCATTAGGTCTAAGATTCATGCTCAGAGTTGTTACTGTATATTAAATATAGTGTTGAACAAAGACTTCAACTTAACTGGTTGGACAAACACTTCCGCAATCAAGTTATCATTGAGGTTTTTTATTCAGTTCTGAGGAAGCGATATCCAGCTTTTTGCAGCATATTGTTGTCCAGCAGTGACAATGGAATCGTCGATTGAAATCACGTTACGGACCATTTTACCTGGAAAAAATGACAACGATCCATTTGGTTGTAACCCATCCGCGTTCAAATCTAAAAATGTTTAGTAACGTCCAAGTATTAACACCAGTAAAAAGACTGGATGGCATACTCTTGCGAACATAGAGAAGTACACTATGGCGTGAACAGTGTACATAAAATAAATTTCAATCTGCACTCGTTTTTTATTTGTTTTTGTTCGACTTCAAATGTAAGGTTGTCTATATTCTTGTTATCTTCTGTGTACTGTCAAATATTATTTTGTTAAAGGGTGGTGCCATTGAAAACGACCTATAATAATATACTTACTGAAGTAGTCACCTCTTCTCGCTTCCTTCTGTAGCTCAACCAACTGAACAACGGAGAGACAGACTTGACGTTTCTTTCGTTGTAATTAATCAATAAAGTACTCACTTCAGATTGCGCAAAAAATGCACGCGTTAACAGCAAACGAAACGGTAGCCAAAGTAAAGCAAATGGATTTTTAATTACTCGTGAGTAGTAACAAGTCATATTAAATCAATCATGTGTTTCGTACGACCCTAGAAAATGGATTCTCAGTTTTCGAGGATTACCGTCTTCAGCAAACGGACGATAGTGAACTCAACATGCTTGCGTTGCGGACGAGTAAAACTAAATTGCCTTGAAGAAACTTTATCAAACTGTCGTTGCCTCTTTCAACTGACAATCACTCCCGATCTAGTTTTTTTCAAATAGTTTAGTAATAGGATCAGGTTTTTGCAGGAGTCTGATTAACTATTGAATAGAATGGATTCCATTTTCATAATCTCATCACAACCCAAATTTGTGTCTCTATCACATTTCAACCATGTATATTTTGAATGGAATACATGTACGCAACATCAATAATGCACAGTGTGTGTGGTCTGTGCTGTAGCGTTTGATACAGTCGTCTCTCAGAAACCTAGTCATAAGAACAACAAATTAGCGAACAAAAGTGTTTTTTTATGTTTGATCATCAAGCCATTCACAACATAATACATGTCTAGTCTTTGGTGGAACTCGGACTGTTGATAAAGCCGAGTAAAAAACGATTGATCCCATTGCTACTTTGTGGTTACTGCAAGTCAGAGAAAACTTCATCTTAATACATAAAATGCAATAAAGGACAGCTTCCCGAGCAGTTTCTCACCGTTTGCTAGTTCAGAACCAACGTGTCCAGAAACGGCTTTTATAAAAATTTTGTCCGGGTGGTAGAGCCCATGTTGTTTTTCTAGTAGATTCAGCAAGTCAGAAGAGCAAATTAATCTAGCCTGTGTTCACTTACGAAGTGCGTAACATGAAACTGATAACCTGGTTTCAACCAATGTGAAAACTCAGTGAACCCTGACTGTTGCAGCAAATGCGCTGGAATCCAATATTTTTCTTGCTAAACAGCCACCAACCAGCAGCATTAAAAAAGGTCACTAACACCAAACAGAACAAACTCTGCAGTGAACTATCATTTGATATTTATAAACATTTGCTTCAAACTACAAAAGGCCTCGTTTGATCGATAAAACGGACTAAAAACCTAGCCACATTTGTGATTATCGATCGAACTTGCAAGCTATCGGTATCCTAAGGGTGCTAGTGCAAATTTTATGTGCATCAATCTATTTCCAAAGACTACGAAACTTACATGGAAAAAGTTAATAAGTCATTATACTCTGAGATGAAAGAACTTTTGCCAGAATGGAATCTGAACCGGACGATGTAATCCAGCTCATTTTCTCCGGGTACTACTGAACTTCAGATATCACCGAACACCAGGCAAATAACCTGATCACAAGTCCTGTGTAATCCCCACTCAACACACAATATTACGCCGCAGCGCTCTTAGTCATGCTTCTTGCAATCCTGTGTTGTTGTCGCATTTAGCGCTGTCATATTAGTAATATGTGTACAAAAGTAGTTGCATGCAGACTCCAGGATCCTACGGAAATGATAGGTTAGTAAATATATCCAACGATCTATTTTAATTGAGACTTTCTGATATCTCAACCTACGTTATTAGTTTCACATATTCGTAGCTAGTGGAGGCGATGTGAACACCAAACTTAATTAAATATTCATCTTAGTAATGTTTTCAGGGTTATGAAGAGAACCAATCGTTGTACATGTTTGTTTAAAATTGTCATTCAAAAGAAAACTGTCAGTGGGTTTCTGGTGGGCCAGTGTAATGATGCAATCGTCAATCAATCAATCTGAAGGTTCTGTTTTATATTATACTTGGATGTAGGGGCACCATTCTCTAGAGAAGATAGGTTGCCGAATCACGCTGACGTATTATTTATCTGGTATTTTGACTGTTACTATGGAAGATCACCCGGAGTTAAACAGCGTGAAGGTTTTTCCAAACAGGTGGCATTTACTTGCCTGGAAGTTGCTTCTCGCTAAAGTATGGGTAAGTCTCGCCGCATCAGTGATACTTTTCCGAACGTAAAATGACTCATCATGTTACTAATACCGAAAAGAATCCTCGCCTCTTTCTGTGCCATTTTCAGCTTCGTTATTTGTCTGTTTCTCACTCTATCCGTTGTTATGCAATTTTTGCGGTTATCAGGGAAAATGTTGAAAGTCTTGTCTGAACACCCAGTCAAAAGCTGTCCCGGCATACCGACATTACATGCATTTAACCAATATCAACGCTGATCAGCACTTAACAGCATGGAGGGAACTGGAAGACAAACTCGATATGACATGGATAACGTTTCCAGTTTTGATACCTTTCATACACTCAATCCTGTCGTGTAACGAGGATCGCATACTGACTCCGTTAGGCTTAAACACTACTGTACGACGTTTTCTTGACCCCATAATTTGATAAAATTCTTGTGACGTCCTGATTCTTAGTTTCATAAAAATTATTCCTCAACTGCTTTTGCTGCAGCGTTACCCCGTTCATTATTTTAAAAAAATCATGATTTATTCTATCCTACTATTTCGGCTAACTCTGTAATTTGATAATCCTACTAACCTACACCTGCTTCTTCGGAAATAACACAATTTTGACCTCACCGTCACCAACAGTCGTGACATTTAATACCATTTTTATTGCATGCCGATAGGGGTGGACACTGACCAGACACAAGCTGGCTATTGAATAATACGGTAGTCGAGCTACAGCATGAACAGTTGGTTCTGTTCACCTTGCATGATGATTATACGCTGTGGTTGGACAAAATTTTTAAATGCATAATTGCCGTTAAAATGCATATTTACCGGGTAGTGGTTAACACGTCAAAACCGTTTTGTAAACGTATCATTCTTCTGAACCTGTAGCTATATGAATCACAAAAGAATTGAATATTTGTGAACAGAAGTTTGCACAAGTACGATCTACAAAACTATCTGACACGACTTTAATATGCTGTTGTGACAAACTTGTCGTGGATATCGTGCGAAAAATCAAACAGAAATCGACCATAACGCCTGAACCGTCTAGAAACAGGGTAAAGGAAAACAAAATGCTTGAACAAGCGAAGATGGGAAGCTGAATACTGCAAGAGGGGAACAGTAGATCGAAAATAATGTCATACAGTAATGATGGACAGTCATACTTAAATAATTTAATTTCAGGGTATAAGGACCTACCATTACGATTCGTTTGTCCAGTGGGATATCTAAATTGCTTCAAGCATCAGCAATTTAGTCCGTTCACGACCACTGAAAAAGTTTTTTTGTTTCGACCTCCGGTGTAAAGTTGTAGCTTAGAAATTGACTGTCAACGGTATTGTGTGAACTCCGCCTGTGCTGTCTGGTCAGAAAATAATTGGACCTGTGTCTTTCAAAAGCACTAGGTGCAAGTTTGCTCACACTCTAGTGGTAAAAAGTACTTGGGCGTTTGAATATAAATGAATATTCCTACCATTAAACCAGCTAACACAGTAGTAGGACGTCTGTTTCTGGCTGCTGAACTTCCAGTTATATTACGTCAAACGTTCAGTGCGAAACACTCTGTTTTCCACTTAATTGCATACAGGAATAACAATTGGACTAAATGTATAGAGAAGATAAGCCATAAGTTCATTACCCAGATAAAATGGGAGCTTGGATATTGGTATTCATTCGAGTTGTCTGTGGCTAATTGATTAATCTGAGTAAGTCAACATATTTGCAGCTCTTGATCTACGATTCTGATGCAGAGGTGAACTTAAATAACGTGCAAAATCTGAGATATGGTGGCTTACTTAGGACGTGTTTACTTGTCAAGACTGGCCGGAGGCACACGACTGACTCTGTGGTTGTTGTCACTCATCGGTATTGCTTACCAGGAAGACTCGGAACACAATCCTACTGTTGTGAGCCAACATCGTAACTGACGCAAGAAATGATCATTCGATAAACCAGTACATGGGTTGTGTGCTTCGATACGATAACGAAAAACCCACTCATTTGTATATAACACTGATTCTAGGATATCACGGTTGCAACGTTGGTTAATGCCCAGTTCCTGTATATACCGAGAATCATTTCATGCCGAAATGCACTCCAAAGTTTCTTGTATCCTTTCCCGGTTATTGTCGTATTCGACTTCATGTTTACGCTTCACTACTAAGTAGTAGCGTAAAAATTATGGTGCGACCATTCGGTCTCACTACACTCCTCCTTACGCAAAGATTGGTCCGGCTACAATAAAGTCGTTCGGGCTGTCTCTGATTTCTCCAAGATCAGCGTACCTACAATGGTAATGTTGATACACTTGGTGTGGATTCTGTTTTGTTTGTGGTGTCATACCGTTTAAAAAGCTGGCTTCCGTGAAATCGATGCTCATTTTTCTCATTCCTAGTCAAGCACACTGGGCCGAGAAGTTCCACTACTATACATGGTCCCATCCATCCTGCGGGAATTTCTTGGATCTGGGTCCTCTTGGGTCCGGACTTCGCCTGTCTCCGTATTTAATCTTCAAACCAAGTTTAAACACAGTAGGTCCATCAGATAGCTTCACCGTTGAGTTCTCCTTGAGCACTTATCAAGTTGTGTTTCGCCACTACCCGAGCCCATACTGATTCACGTGCACTCACCCGTCGATTTTCTCATCAGCCAAGTTTCGGATTGACAAACAGGCTTGTCGAACGCCCATACATTAGCTGGAACATCGATTTCTTCGTTATTACTTGTGGCGAGCAGCGATGGGCCAATAGAGTTCATGGTGACAATTCCACACAGATTCCTCCTTTTACCGCCAACCGCTCCTTGATTGCGTTACTATTTATTTCCATCAATCGTAAACTTCTTGAGTCCCAGGCTCACCAAACATGTCAAAAACTCCTAGCTTTTTAAGCGGAGGCTTTGACCAGTCAGTATGCTTCACGGTGTTCCGTGATGTCCAATGATATGTTCCATCACCAACTGCATACAGTGCTTGAGCACTGATCGGGTATCACGGCTGCTTCGATCCATCTTGTGAAATGGTTAGTCGTGACTATGATACATTCGGTTACGCAAGTTTTTACTGGAAAGGGACCCATCACACTCACCGACCATAAACCCTTAATTTCACTGACCGAGACTGGATGTGTGGGATGCTGAGTGGTGTGGTTAGTGCTCTTCATCAGCCGACCTTGCTGGTAAGCTTGTACATACTTTGTTAACATCATCCTTCATTGTTCGTTAGTAGATTCTTTGCTACAACCTTTTCTGGGTTCGATAACATCCCGCATAAACTAGTTGATGACATTCTTTCACAATTGTCACTGTCAACTCCGCCAATATAACCAGAATGCTTATTCCTCCCGCGGTTGGTGCATTAAAAGTAAACGCCTGATTGACTTTTCCTGGCTGGTGAATCTGACGAGTCTCCTTCAATATTTAGCACATTGGGTTCAAGAGATCACTGAAATCGCTTTGATGAATCGGCTTTAGAACCAAAGGAGATCAAGAAAATGTTGCATTCTCCTTTTCGTTGTTGGTAATTGTGAAGCTTCGGTCGCCATCCGTTTCTCTGGTAGTGTCCGGAAATTGCCCTGACCGATCTTATAACCGTGTGTTTCGCCGGTTGTGACCGTGGATTATTGATCTGTAGGCTAGCTTGTTTGACTTTCCGTACCACAACTGAAACATGTACCGAATGTCCTGCCTAACCAGCGCCGTAGATGATGATGTCGTCCCCACAGATAACAATCCGTCCACAATTTCGAGCGTCAGTCGTCGAAATTAGAAACAGCCCATAACAGTCTAAATGACATAACTTTGAAGTGGTTTTCATTTTCTCCGCCGTGAAATTCGTTTAATCTCGGCCCGACTGTTTGACTGGAACCTGTCAATATTCGGATCACAAGTCCATCGCTGTGAATATTCTGGCGTTCTGTAGCTCATTAAAATTTCCACCACTGCTTGAACGGCTACCACTTTATCGACTTTAGCCTCGACCAGCCTTCTGAATTCGACGCAAAATCGAAACTTCTCATTGAGCTTTTTGTCAACAGGACGGGACAATTGAATAGGCTACCCACCTCCTGGATAGTTTATTCTTGCGCCATGTACTATACTTGTGGTTCATTCTCCAGCTGCAGGTGTATTAGAGTCCTTCTGGGACGGAGTGGTCGAACTCGCTTTGATTGGATGGGGATTTTATGTTCACTCTAGACACAATAGTCGTACAGGTCATGATCTGTAGTGGACAATTCTTAGAACCTGTATATTAATTCATTCAGCAGTCGGTTTCCACAGGATGGGAATGATCTAGGTGCGTTCGCCTCAATTTGTTCCAGATGTGGTTTGCGCCTTGTCACTAATGGAACAACTCCGTTCTTCGTTACGAGCATACCATGTTTCAGATTCATCACGGCTTGGGCATAGCAAAGAAAATCCGGCTCAATATAGACCTATGTACATCAGGAGAAATGGAGAAATGTTGTTGGAATGCATAATGACCCATTCGAACATCACACTGCGCCAGGCTATTCATCTTGAGAATAAGCCCGCCGAATGTTCAAATGACCATGACATATGGTTGAACAACCTCACTTCAATTTTGGCCAATTAATGGAATTGCCGCCCCGGTGTCAATCAACCAGCAATCTGAGCTACCGTTGTTTGTTATTTTAACCGTCTTATCACCGGCAGTTGTTACGGGGTTTCCTTACCCAAACAAGAAGTGAACGACGGAACGTTTATTCAAAAATGACTTTTTCCCGCCGAATGGGGAAAATCTTCGTCAAAGTGTAAGTCTTCCGAGTCTATGGCAAATATTATCAAGATTTTTGTCTTTCTTCACCTTTAAGGTCGTCAATTTCTGAGTAAACATTTCCACTGCGCATCGGACGTCGTTCAGTTCAGCCGGTTCTCTTACCTTCATCTCGTTAACTGCCAGGGACACAGAATGTCCTTGACGGATCAATCGAGTAAGATGCTTGCATTTATTAGTCCAAAATCGAATCCATCTGTTCCATAGGGTATTCGTTTTTTGCTAGTCCCTAGAATATGTGGAGATCTCAGCTTTTACGTCTGAGGAAACCATCATTGTATACATGTCCACAGTCCGCGTACATTTTCGGATAGTATTTAGGAATCTGTCTGGCGTTCGTTTTGTGAGCCATGACGATAACATATCCTTCTGAATCAGTTGAGTCAGTGTCACATTTGCAGTGCCGATTCATTAGCTTCTTTTGGCCGTTTTAGAATTAGCAGTGACTGATCTTGATACCTTGCCTATCTCGTATTTCATTGGCTATAATTCAAGACCGTTTTGGCTATCTGCGCATGTCAGTGCATCAATAAGAGTTGGTGTGTTAACGTGTTCTGTGTGTGTATTTCGACCACTGGCTTTGTGCGTCTACTGCTGCGGCATCGTGTTATGGATCACTTCGTTCTGTTATTTGGTGACGTGGGAAAAATGTCCATGATATCGTACTCACCTGCGTGGCTCCGGTGTATTACATGTGAATAGCCGTAACTGTCTTCTTGGGGCCGCTAGAAGGAGACGATTGTGAACTGTCTGCAATTATTACCTGTGTTGCAATAAATGTTTTTCAGAGCCCCACAAACTTAAATTACTGCGGCAATCCTTTGCCGATGAGAACCAACGGCTGGATAAAAGGATGTCACAGTAGTGGATGCAAAAAGCCCACATTCCGAGTAGGGATATAGAACACGTGTTGACAGACCACGTCTTATTGAGTTAATGACATGTGCAGGTGACCAAAACTGCCCGGAATGGTAACCAGTGGAATGCAAGACAGGTAAGTTTTCAAGGTCAGTCACGACAAATCAGAGAGCTTTCAACGGAGGCAAATTGTTTGGCATCGCATATATAACAACCAGAAGACAAGAAGATAACGTACAAGTACCTACGAATTTCAAACACGCAATAGTCAGGGATGTGTGACAAGTGTGAAAACGACGAGAACCAGACGCTGCAACATTTGCAACAATTGCTACGCTAACATTTAAATTCAACACAGGAACATCTAACCAATCACATTTTCCCATTGCGTGAATGTGGCTATCAACAATCACTAACTCAAAACGGAAAGAAGACATATATCGCAAGATGTTAACATTTCGATTTACTCTCATCAGTCGCCAACGTAAAACTAGCATTTAAAAAAATACAAACTGCGTATAGCAACAAAAATTGAGCACGAAGCTGGAGAACTGAAAATATTATACATTCCAAGTTGGCTTGCGACAAACAGATCGTTGTAATGTACCGTCTTGACGTCTGGTTATAAGAATGTCTGAGAACGGCAGGCAGTTATTAACTTCCACCTCATAGGAAACAGAGAGGTTTGGGTGGACGGAGTTCAAATGGTTATAAAAAGAAGTGAAAGCACATTCATCAGTAAAAACTAAAATGTCGTTCACGTTCTTTTAACCAGACGTCAAGACGGTACATTACAACGATCTGTTTATCGCAAGCCAACTTGGAGTGTACAATATTTGCAGTTCTCCAGCTTCGCGCCTATTGCTTATAAACGACGGCTAGTGAAAACGTTTTTCCACAGAGCCAGAATGGCTTGCACAGCAGATCGTATGGAGAAAGAAAAAGAGTTTGTAAGGGAAACGCTGGTGGATAACGGCTACCTTGAAAAGTTTGTGGATATCCACAGTAAGATGAAAGAACCAAAAGTGGTAAGCTGCAGTGCGCAGAAAAAGAACATATTTCTGCTAATTCAATTCAAAGGTGACCACTTGACTAACAACATTAGTCACAAATTGATATCGGCGTTGCAACGCACCTACCCAGCGGCCCAACTACGCATCCGGCTAAGCGCTGGGGGCTTGTCTCTTCACAGCGGCGATACACACCCAACCGATCAGTCTGTCTCCCACGTAATCTACCAGTTCAATTGCAGTTGCAATGACGTCTACATAGGCAGGACAGATCGGCGTTTGCATCAACGTATGGCTGAGCACATTCCTAAGTGGTTATCAACGGCAATCTCAAAAAACGACCTACTGACTGTAACAAGCTCGAAGGCCCCGGCTTCATCGATCGCCGAACACATTTTAGCAACCGGTCACCTAGTTGACCCTGTTAAATCGTTCAAGATATTTTTATATAATCGCAATCCGAAACTGTCGGCCATTAGCAGGGCAATGCCCATCAAACAACATCGGCCAGTTTTGTGTGCGCAGAACGTGAAAAGTCAGAACCACGTCGTTGGTTCGTTCAGTTGTTTTGCTATACACAATTTGTGTTTTAAAAAAATGCTACTTTTAGGCTGGCGATTGATTAGAGTAAATCGAAATGTCAACATCTCGCGATATATGTCTTCTCTCTGTTTTGACTAAATGGATTGAGGGAACTCAATGTTGTAAATCATTAACTCGCCGACGTCTTGCCTTCGATAGATGATGCTGATTGAAGACATTGTGTTGAGTTCAATATACTGGGTTAAGACACAGTAGTGGTTGACAGCTGTTTCATTTATCGTACAAGGCGATGATAGCTCTCACATTTTCTGCTTGATGTGAAAAACTCGAACGAGTGTGTGACTACACAACCGCGTCTTTTAGCTGCTGGTCACTTTGAAGATCTTGTGTGACGGATGTAACAGATCATATGCAATAGATCCACTTGGTATGACTTGGATAGAGACAATTATTCGGATATTCCTTTTCGTTCGTTCTTGCTTTCAAATTAAGAGGGGCTTAACGTTGTTGAGACCACTTTTCGTCACCTCAAACCATTCCCACAGACTTTCCGGTCAGCCCATTCTTTAAGGAAACAATGGGCATGAGTTTCGCCCTCGTTAGAGACAGTCGCAAGCGCACAACTAGGCCACAGCCGGAGGTTCATTTCAGACAGTCTCTATGGGGCAGCCATGATGATTGCTAATCCACTGACCTCACAGCACGCATGACTAGAGTAACACATGAAAACCCCAGTCACATTTTCTTGTAAGTAATACTCGGCTTACCTGATCGCTTCGAGAGGAAATGGACTAACCGTCTTGTTTGACTTAATGGATCATCACGTGACTAGACCTTTGTGTCAGGTAGAAATAACCAGAAAATACGGTTGCAAACAATTGCTCTTCAGGCCGACACAAATACCTGAGGCGGTGATACAGTTAGGCCTAGACTGAGTAACATGACATCCAACGCACCACTCAGGTAGCTTGATCAGTGTTCATCTGCCGCTCTTTTTCAAACAGATGAGCAAGAACAGCTCTGCTTACCATGCTCCAACCAACGTGGATAGTGCTCACCGACTCATTGCAAAGACTGTCTTGATGTTCAGCCGAAATTAA